>VBSM01001124.1:76033503-76047766 GCA_008086735.1 Cheirogaleus medius | reverse complement strand
TATCCACCCGCCTCGGCCTCCCAGAGTGCTAGGATTACAGGCGTGAGCCATGTGTTAATTAGTTTTATACTGTTAAACTCAGCCTCTCATTTCTTGTATAGACTGAACTTTGCTTGACATGGTGTATATTTTTTTAACTCGTTGCCAGACCCAGTTTGTTACTATTTGTTCCAGTGTCTGAGTTGCTTGGTGGGTTGACCCATGATCCCACTTGGTGCTCACCTCCTCAGGCTTCAAGGCGAAGGTTTTGTAGCCTCGTGAAATCAGTTGGGAGTGTGCCCTCGTGTTCTCTTCAGGATGAATTTGAATTCAGTTGGAATGATCTTTTCTTTGCATGTGGGTGAAATGCCCCCAGTGGAGCTGTTTGTGCCTCGAGTTGACCCTAGAGTCTTGGCCAGGACGACGGCACCCTTTAAGGGTGGGGACCTTAAAGGTCTGGACAGTGTGGAGGAAAGAGCCGCCTTGCACGAGGGCCGCAGCGCACACCTTGTTGTGGGCCTGGGTGCGCAGCGCAGTTTGGGGAGATCTGGGGTGAGAGTGTGCCCTGGCTGTTAGGCAGGGTGGCGGAGGTGGGAGCTGGCTGTGCGCTGACTGCCCCTGGGCTGTGGCCTGCCCAGGCTGGGTCCCCTGGGCGGTGTCAGAGGCCGGTGCCTCTGGGGCGGCTGCATTTGCCACAAGCACACCCAGACCCAGGTGGTGAGAGGGATCCCTAGAGATCCACCTCCTGGCTTTCTTGTTGTTGGGAGTCAGTGGGCAAAGCCTTCTCGGCTAGCTTTCCTCATATTCTGGGCAGGGAATGGGTTGCGTTGCTGCATTCTTGCTTCCTGAGGGGTGACAAGGGCTCTGCCTGGGAGAAGGACTGTTCCAGCCACGGTGGAACATGGTCAATCGTGGAAGTCTATCCTGCGTTCTCCCCTCCGCTGCCCGCCTCCCCCTGCCGCAGAATCCCTCCTCTCCCCTGCGCGGCCCTCGGCTGCCGTTTCCTGCCGGAAGACTGAGGCGCGTCTGTCGCTCTGCGTGCTCCCCGAGCGTGGGCCTCTGTGGGGAGCCCGGCTCCTCGCGTGTGTGCTTTACAGGCAGTGTGTGTGCGAGCCAGGTGTTTGGTGAGCTGAGCTGACAGGCCTCAGAACCACCCTGAATGCGGAGAGTGCTGTGTCAGGTGGGCCTCTTTCGACAGAAAGGGGCAGGCGGGTGGGCCGGGACCCGCAGCAGTCTGGTCCCTGTGGAATGTGTCTCTGGAGCTGGGTGTGGGGCAAGGGGAGGTCGCAGGCTCCTTTCTCAGGGTGTCCGTGGGTTCAGCAGGCTTCTGCTGCTATAATGGCTGAGGAATCAACCACACCAACATCTCAGTCCCTCACAGCAGTGGTCCCCAACCTTTCTGGCACCAGGGACCAGTTTCACAGAAGACAATCTTTCCATGGACCAGGAGTGGGAAGGGATGGTTTTGGGATGATTCAAGCATGTTACATTTACTGTGTACTTATTTCTGTTATGATTACATTGTAATATATAATGAAAAAATTATATAACTCACCATGATGCAGAATCTAATGCTGCCACTGGTCTGGCAGGAGGCAGAGCTTAGACGGTGATGTGAGATGGAGCTTTGCTTGCTCACTCTCCACTCGCCTCCTGTTGTGCGGCCCGGTTTCCCGAGAGGCCACGGACCGGTACCAGTCTGAGGCCCAGGGGGGTGGGGACCGCAGCCTTACAGCAACAAACATCCATTTCATACTCGTGGCTCTGCAGGCAGGCTGCGGTTTGGCTGGGCCCACTGGGTCAGGCTGGGTTGGGTTGGAATCAAGTTCAAGGTCTTTATGCTGGAGCCCCGGTGGAAGGGGCAGCAGTACTTGGCACACCTTCTTCTAACAATCACAGGAGCCAAAGGGCAGGCCAGCCTCAGTAACACCTTGGCAGGGGTTGCATAGCATGTCCTCTGGCCAGCTCCGGTAGCCACACAAGGCTCACAGCCGAGCCCAGCCCAGGGATCATGTGGCAGGGATGCAGTTCCTGTGCTCAGTGGGGTCCCTACACAGTCCACAGCAGAGGCAGGAGGAGCAAATCCCACAGCTGTGGAACCAGAATCCCACCCTCGCTTCTCCTCAGTGCTCCTGGGGAGTTCTGGAAGTATCTGTCATCTGTGTATGTGGCGTATAAAATGCCTGGCACTTAGCAAGTTCTCCGGTGTTTGTGTGACTGAATAAATGAGCAAAACCCACATATGGTTGTAGTTTGATTCTTTATAGAAGAAAGTTGAAAGTCAGTTACCAAAAGGAGCCACAGGTCTTACAAATTGCTTAAAAACCAATGTCAGAAAAATGCCATCCTATGTGCCATTTCCCTGGTTTTACTGACGTTCTGCCTAAATTCTTTGTTTCAGGGAAATAGTGGAGCATATGGTCCAGCACTTTAAAACACAGATCTTTGGGGATCGGAAACCAGTGTTTGATGGGAGGAAGAATCTGTATACAGCCATGCCCCTTCCGATTGGGAGGGATAAGGTAAGCTCACGGGGGTGCACCGGGATCGGGGCTGTGCAGTGAATTAAAGTTCAAATGTGGGGTAAAGTCAGTGATTCCTCTTCTCACACACTAACCCCTTTCACCTGGGAGCAACCAGCAGCTCATTGGCCACATGCTTCACCCTGAGACCTATAAAATCTATTTTCCCGGTGTTGTGGTTTTCAATGATGGAGGATTAACTAGTCTAGGTCCAGACACAGTAATGGAAACTTCTTGAAACCACCAAACTTTTAAGTAGAAAATACACACACCCCTGTAAGCCACAGACCACCACCAGGCAAGAGCCTAGATTAGGCAGTGGAATGCTAAAGACCCACAGAAATGTGTCCGCATGGGCGGGGGCGCCTGGGAGCCCGTGGCAGTAGAGCGAAGTTACCGAGCTGCTGTAGCCAGTGACTCATCTGGAATCAGGATGCTGATAATTAGTCAGCCGTGGAGCGGTGGCTATGTTAAAATGTCACCTTTTCTTCTTATCTTTATCGTGGCTTTATTGAAAAAGTAATAAAATTTCTGCTTGGAAGTTGTCGCTTCTTGACACCATCTTTCAACAAATGTGCTGCTCCAGGGTGAGAATGGGTGTGGTTTTGGTGTAGAAGGAGAGCAGAAACCTGGCTCAGACGTAATCCCTGCTCATACTTTAAAAAACAAATAAAACAACCAGTAATTTAACCACTGTGAGGATAGAAAAGCCGATTTCCTTGGGCAGTGACCTACACGTTAGCTTCCTAAACCCCGGGTCCCTCAGCAGGAGGCTAGCTCGGTGCCCCGAGGGTCTCAAACTGCTGGCATGGACACACGTTTTAGAGGGTGGGTAAGGGGTCTGCAGACTCTCTCTACAGACATTAAAATGGTTTTGCTTTTGCATTTTAACGATAATCTTAAAACAAGTCAGTGCCTTTCAGCCTTTCTGGACGGCCAGCAGGGCAGGGATCTTGGCCGCAGTGGTCCTGCCCCAGGTTGTGGTGCTCTGACAAGAGGAAAGGTTGTGACTGAGGCAAGCTATCTCTTGGGTTGTCACTGCTAGCCCATGGTGACAGCCGCCGTGTTCCCAACTGGAGGAATCCCAGATCTGTGTGTATTTCAGCTGAGCAGGACTACCCCTTGCAGACTAACATGCTGTGAATTTGAACTGTATAGATTTTAAAGTGTTGTGTTTAATTCATACATTTGTTTTTGCTTAAAGTTATATAAGAGAGAAAAGCATTAGGAGTTTATTCACGCTCTTGTCTGTGCGTATTTATAGATGGACGCAGGAGGGGCACAGAGATAGATGTCCTTAAGAGGGGGCGGGGGAGCCTCGTGCTCAGATCTGAGCCGGGTCATTGAAGACATCAACAGCACAGAGGCTCGGGGTGAGCATGAATCTGGGTGCGTGGCCTCGCCTCGCCCTTACTGAGGTGGAATTGTGGGTGCACGGCCTCACCTGTGCAATGGAGAGGTTGCAAAAGGAACCGCCTCCCGGGGTCTTCATGAGAATTAAATGATCGAGTACAGCCTAGTGGAAACCCCCTGCCTTGCCTGTGTGTATACAGCGTCCCTGACCCGCTGCCACTGCTGCTGGTCTGCAGGCCACGCTGAGCACTGCAGGTGAGAGCACATCGTCACAGCGCCCGGGGCGTGCCGAGCACTCGCAGACACTGGAGATGGCAGGACCTGGCCCGGCAGCCTCGCTAGTGGCCAGAGCAGCCTTCTGGGGTACCCAGGCACCCACAGGAGCCCTTCAAATGCACAGCCCCATACCAAGTGGGCGCTCGGTGCCTCTTAAGTTTAATCCCAACCATCCTTTCTTGAGATGAAACGCTCGAGTCTCAGAGGTTAGAGAACCTACACAAAGCCTCCAGTTAGCACAGGGGCCCCGAATTCCAGACCACATCCCTTCCCCGTTTGTGGGGTTCTGCCAAATATCTGTGGTGTGCAGACACCAACCCCTCTGAGAGCCCAGATGAGGAGGTGTCCCCTGTCCTGTGCCCGTACGTTCATGTGAGGTAGCAAAGTGCCATCTTGGGGGTTCTTTGCGTTGGCTCTTTTCTCCGTGAGGCAGGTAACTCCTCTGTGCGTTACCTGTGGTGCGAGCAGAAGAGTCAGTGCTCTGCTGTCCCAGTGTCTGCTGACAGGCGGGGTGGGGACCGCGGCAGCTCTCACCCAGGTCTGTGCACAGAGGGCCCCGAGTCATGTCACCCTCACTCAGGAAGGTCTCTCTTTAAGCCCCTCCCTAATCTCTCCCACGGAAACACTGGCCTCACTCCCAGCCCCTGTGTGGCAAGAGAGACCATCGCTGTTATGGCCGGGAGGCCCCGTGAGCACCCAGCCCCCCCTCACGTGTCAGAGCAGGAGGCTGAAGCCCAGGAAGCTGTTCACGTCGATCCACATTTTGGGTTTAACTCCTGGGTCTTTCTTGGCAGTAATGAGGTGTGATCTGTGTTGTCTATTGTCCCTGGCTCTGGGTCCAGCCTGTGCCTCCCTGTGGGGTGCCCAAAAAGGCCTGCCGCCTCCTGGAACCAAAGCCTGTCTGTTAGAGCGTGGGTGTCTCCTTCTTAGTCGGAAGTTAGGGCAGATGCACAGCTCAAATCAATAACATACCCTGCTGGAAGCAATTTGCTGTGGAGCAAGTCAGCCACACGGAAAATTTTCTGCGAAAGGAGGCGGGTTGCCTGGCACTCCTGCCTGTCCACCTCTGCATGGGCTTGGCCATGCGTGGCCACAGGCGCACCCAGCTGGTACCTGCTGACCTGGCACAGGAGGTCAGGGGAGGGCAGGCAGAAGTAGGGGAGATGCCTGGGGGCACTGTGGGGCGGAGGGGTGGGGGCTTATTCTTGAATGGCACATAGGGGAGCCTCTGCTCACCTCTGGGGCTGACGTGCTGCCTCGTGGGGCGGAGGGTCCCTCCGGTGAAGCCACAGCATTTGTCTATGTGCCTTGACCCAATCCCGCCCCAGTGCAAAGTGCTCAGGACGTTCCTGACTACGCAGCCACCACCTGTACCTGCTCTGTTGCCCGCCAGCCCAGCCTTGAATGCCCTGTACACTTTGCAGACGTGCTGGGTGAGCCTGGTTTTTATAGTAGGGTGTTTTGGAGGGACAGTGATCTGCTTTTTGAGGAGAGTTTTTGCTATGCAAAATTACAGAATGCCTTTAGACATCAGCTCCCTGGGCACATTTAAACAGACGTGACCTGCATGTACCCTTCTGGAAAGGGTCTGTGGCACCGAGCCTGGCAGCTGTCGCCTTGGCCAGGACTCTGGCAGGCACAGTGGGTGTGACCGCTCTTTCCGCAATCCTGGGGAGGGCCACGTCCGGGTCCTGGTCCTCGAGGACCGACCAGACATGCCTGCCAGTGCCATGCTCCCTCCTTCGTGGCGGAGGCCAGGGAGGCCAGGGGCTTTGCCGGCGCCACAGCCGAGTTTAGGGCAAGAAAATGCTTTTGAAGCACAGCTGTTTCTTTGAGCTTTCTCTCTGGGCTTCGTACACAATTTCTTTGTGTTCTTTAAAGTGCTATTTTCCCTTTCTTTGTTTCTGAGTTGTGCAGTGGAACCAAAACAGAAATCTTCCTATTACAGTTCTTTTTTTTTTTTTTTTGAGGCAGAGTCTTACTTTGTTGCCCGGGCTAGAGTGCCATGGCGTCAGCTTAGCTCACAACAACCTCAAACTCCTGGGCTCAAGCAATCCTTCTGCCTCAGCCTCCTGAGTAGCTGGGACTACAGGCATGCGCCACCATGCCCGGCTAATTTTTTCTATATATTTTTAGTTGGCCAATTAATTTCTTTCTATTTTTTTTAGTAGAGACAGGATCTCGCTCTTGCTGAGGCTGGTTTTGAACTCCTGACCTCGAGCAATCCTCCTGCTTCAGCCTCCCAGAGTGCTAGGATTACAGGCGTGAGCCACCGCACCCGGCCCTATTACAGTTCTAATTCTCTCATCTTGATGATTTTCAGAGGGAGTTTGGGGTTAGGCGTGTGATCTCTCTGGAAAGATTGGATTTCACAACTGCCTCAACATTTTCCAGGCCCTGGGTTGGGGCCGTGGACTGACGTCTTCCATTGTCTGTGTTCAGAAAATGGCAGCTGTGGCATCTCCGGATCCCAGACAGCTGTTCACAGAGCGCTGGAGTCCACGGCTGACACAAGTGCTCTGTGAGGCAGGGGGGCCGCCTCCCTGTGCCCTCACGTACAGAAGGGGCCAAGAGGAGCCGCCTGCCCAAGGTCAGATCACAGGAGGCTGCGGACGGAGCTGGGGGTCGAGCCCTCGTCTGTGCACTACTAGTCTGTGACCGTCCGATGTTGTGTCATTGGGTCTGGCAGCTTCAGGCCAGCAGCCGGGTTGCACACGAGGGCTGCTTTTCAGACAGGCGCGTGCCACTCTGGCCTCGCGGTGTGGTGGCTGTGCTAAAATCTCCACCCATCCCCCAACTACTGTGCACGTGCTCAGCCAGCTGCTGCAGGTACCGTGATTGGCAAAGAACGTCGCAGAGCCTGGGGTGGCTTGCTGTCCTGTGGCAGCCAAGAGGAGGCTGGACTAGGATATATTTTTAAATTACATATGTTTTGCTGTAGGATAATATACCCCTTGGAATTCCCCCTCAATTTTGATTACAGAAGAGTTTTTGAAGGAGAGCATGAACAAGCATCTAATTAGTGCCAATTCACAGCATTATTGTTTAGGTACGTCGAGTGCTGTTTGGTGGAGATGTGCACAATGGGCTTAAAGTACCTACTGGCGAGGTGGATATGTAATTTAGAAATTAGCACGTTGGTTTCCATTCACGTGCTCACTCCCACCTGCGAGCTGCAGCCCTGGGGGGCCATTTCTGGATACGTTGATCAGCCCTCACTCTTGCCTGCTCCCAGTGACTTCTGTCACAACCAGCTCCCTGCTAGTCCATACTGGAATCACACCCACACGCCCAGCCAAGCCACTGGGCCTGGCACATCAGGCTTCGTCTCCTTTTCTGGAATCAGATTGTTTGGGGGTAGGGGGGCACTCATCTCTTTTCGCTTTCTGCCAAGTGGCCTGGACTCTCTGGATCTGTTTCTGTAACTGAAAGTAAAGTTGGGCACCAGAATGGCAGGAGTAATAGCTCACCACTAGTCAAGTGAAATAATGCCTGTCACTTTGTTAGTTCTATGTCAAGTATTTGCCTTTGGTTACTGTTACTTTTTTTGGAGATAGAATGAGACTCCAGAGGCTGGAGTGCAGTGGCAAAATCACAGCTCACTGCAACCTTGAACTCCTGGGCTCAGGCGATCCTCCTGGGTAGCTGAGACTACAGGTGTGCACCACCATGCCCGGCTAGTTTATTTTTTACTATTATTATTTGTTGAAGAAATGAGGTCTCAAAATAATGCCCAGACAGGTCTCAAACTCCTGCCCTCAAGTGATCCTTCTGCCTTGGCCTCCAAAAGTTCTGGAATTATAGGCTTGAGCCACTGCCCTGGCCTTTTATTACTTTTATATGACTTATTTCAAATTGTATTAGGAAATACACTAAATGAAAAAATACTTATATACAGTTGACCCTTGACAATGCAAGTGTTGGGGTGCTGACCCTGCACAGTCAGAAATCCACATATAACTTTTGACTCCCCTAAAACTTAACTACTAACAGCCTACTGTCGGCCAGAAGCCTTACCGATAACGTAAACAGTTGAAGAACACATATTTTGTATGTTATACGTAATAATATTATATCCTGGATTCTTATAATAAACCTAGAGAAAAGAAAATGTTTCTAAGAAAATTGTAAGGAAGCGAAAATGTATTTTCTGTCCGTTAAGTGGAAGTGGATCTGCATAAAGGTTTCATTCTCATTGTCTTCACATTGTCTTGCTTTCTGAGAGGTGGTGGAGGTATAAGAAAATCTGCATGTTAGTGGACGCTCACGGCTAGCGTCAACTGTACACATACATTTAAAGAGGAGTGATGAAGTGAATTCCACATAAGCACTCTCCAGGCCAAGAAGTTCCCTCCTCCCTCCTGCTCGACCACTGTCCTAATGGCATGGGTTTTATCAGCTGTGCTTCCGCTTTGTTTGTTATCTTCTCTCTGGTTTCGAAGTCTGAAACAAATCATACCGTAGCACCCTTTTGTACCTTGCTGCTTTTACTTGGTATCAGATATTTGAGGCCACCGAGCTTGAAGGATCTGTTCCTTTTTCACTGCTCTTGTCTTTCCGTCGTCCTGGGGTCCCCACCAGCCCAGGGCCATCAGGTGCTCTACATGCCGTCGAGCCAGGGCATGTGCGGGAGCAAGCCCAGGATAGACAAGAATGATGCGTCAGTCTGGGGCAGGTGTGCAGTGACGTCAGTAGAATCTGGTTGTTGCGCTCATGAGGTTCGAGCAAGGTATGGCAGGTGGGCCAATCTGCACAGAGGCCTTGGACGATAAGGATGAGCAGATGGGAGTTTAATAGGCATGGTGGGCACGTAGGTGAGCCAGTGAATGTGCCTGCTGTGGCCAGAGAACACTTGCCCTGGGCATGCAGGCAGAGTCAGGGAGGGCGTGCCAGGCAGCGGGACTGGGTGGGGGAGGCTGGGCAGGAGGGCTGGAGCCCTGCATCTGTGTTGTGTTGCTCCACTGCCAAGGGCCCCATCTCCCCGGGTCATCAGGTGTGGAGTGGAAGGCCCTTTTATTTTACATCAGACTAGCCTGGGTCCAAATCCCATCCCTGCCCTTTTGTGGCTCTGGGCTGTTTTTTAAGCCTGAGGTTGTGTTTTTATGTATAAAAAGTGGCAAATACATTTTCTCATGCTGGGATTTCTGGGCATTTAAAGACAAAGTATATGGTCCATAACCTGTCTAGCAGACGTCCTGTAAACATTGGGAAGTATTATCGGCAAGTACCAGTTGCTTCAGTCACCACCTGAGTGGGGTTGGTGTGGCCACGTGTTCAGGACTTACTGAGGGCCAGGTAGCGGTGGACGTGCAGGCTCCGAGCAGTGGAGTGAAGGGCGTGGGTGCGTGTGGGGCTGCTGTCACATGCACAGGTGGTGAGGGGAGGGGAGATTTAGGAGCTGAGGAGGAGGGAGGAAGTGGGTTCACTGCATAGACTTGAATCAAGAGGGCATGTTTCTGACCACTGCACACTGGCCACTAGCCATACATGGCTGCATAAGTTTAAATTCATCCAAGTAAAGTTAAAATTCAGAAAACTGGTCACATTTCATGTGCTCAGGAGCCCCATGTGGCCAGTTGATGGGGAAAGGACTGGACAGAATTCCCTAGCCCACACGTGTCTGGACGCTGACCACCACCTGGCTCAGCCTTCCCGGCAGCTCCCCAGGCGGGAGTAACCTCGTGTGCTTTGGGTCCCTTGCAGGTGGAGCTGGAGGTCACGCTGCCAGGAGAAGGCAAAGATCGTATCTTCAAGGTGTCCATCAAGTGGGTGTCCTGTGTGAGCTTACAGGCGTTACACGATGCACTTTCGGGGCGGCTGCCCAGCGTCCCTTTTGAGACGATCCAGGCCCTGGATGTGGTCATGAGGCACTTGCCATCCATGAGGTGAGGGGGCCAAAGAGCCGAGAGCATCTGTGTCTAATCCCAACCTACCCGGAAAGTATGAACCCTCAATCCAAGGAAGAGCTGGTTCTTGGGGTCAGGGTGGTGGCAGTCCTGTAGGGTTTCTGCCGTGGAGATAATGAACAGCGCTGAGTTGCAAACGAATTCTAACATAAAGATAAATCACCTGCATTCTCAGCCTGGCACAAAGAGGTTACCTCCCTGTCTGTGCACATTGGTGCGTTCATTTTCCACGTAGCCCTATGTCGTCAGCACTGTTCTTTTCTCTGTTGCCTTCATACTCGGTACTGGTGATACTAGAATGAAACTCTGTTCCTAGTACCAGATGGCATGGAGTGTGCCACATGCAAATGACTGTGGCCACCAGCTTTTCATGACCGTGGTTAACACCGTAGACTCTTCAGGCTTCTTTCTTTTATTCTGTCGGATTACTCTTTTACCGTAAATTGCAACAAATGAAATTGCTACCCCTGAAATTGCTAAAAGAGGTAAGCATTTTAGTGGCTCATAATCTGCCCAGCTGTTGGGCAGAGGGTTGCGCTGGTTTCCTGGGAGACCCAAGGTCGTAAGGACAAGGCCAGCTCTGTACATCCAGCCCTCGAGTTCCTGCCCTGGAACGCCCGTCCTCAGGCTGGCACCTAGGACCTCAGGAGTGATGTGAACAAACAAGGAAAAGAACAAAAGCTTACAACTGAAGCAAACCTGCACACTGACAAACCCCCAGGACTGACCAAGACTCTTAAGATTCAAGGAGAAAGTCAAGGCTTTCTTTGTCACCACAGAGAAGGGGTTTTGAAGCCACATGTTATACTTAGAGGGGACCTTGCATTCTGTCTTCAGGCTTGGGTGGAAATGACCAAATATAGGACATGCTGTCACTCCTGGTAGGAATGCCCCCAACCCCTGCTGTATAATCAGTCACTGCTTTGAGCTATTGGTGGCAGGAAGGCCAGTGGGTGCCAAGGCAATCTAGAAGTCTGGTTGCCGAAATGTTATCTACTTTTTTGATTGAGTGGCAGGAACGACTATGGTTTTTCTTTTTTGAATTCCTTTGGATTATTTACATGAATTTTAGAACGGGGTGGGGGAAGTGCTGATTCATTTTTGAAAAACAGTAGAAATAGAGTCAGGATTAGTCCATTTCAGGTGGAAAGGGAAAAGGGCCATCTAGGTGACTTTATTAACAGTGCAGCCCACACATGGGTGGCATCATAGTTAAAGGGTACTCGTTCCCTTGGGACTCCTCAGTGATGGCACTTGGGCGGTCAGGCACTGTGTGCCGGTGCAGCTGGCGAGATCGTGCTGGAGAACGAGTCTACTTCGGTCCGGTGGGCTCCAGCCCAGGTCGCTGCGCAGTCCATAACCGGCCCTGCAGAAGTGCATGAATCCTCTCACGCTGGCCTTACTGTCCCCTGCACATGAGCCCTCAGTGCCTGGTGCAGAGGAGACACTCCAGACCAGGAGTTGACCCAAAGAGGGAATACATGCTGCATCCCACGTGTCAGCGATGGTTCTTCGCAGCCACATGCCAGAAGCAGCACCTCTCCCCAAGGCCCCTGACCTAGAAACACACCAGGGCTCACGGGTGGGCCTCCCAGTATGGGCCATTCGGCCTCTCTCGCTGTTGCTGCAGCAAGGCCGTGGTCCCCAAGGCTGTGCTTACAGCATCCCCCAGCAGGCCGTGCACAGAGGCTGGAGTGCAGTGTAGTAAAAACCATTTTATAAAGAGAGAAAAAGAACTCTTGATGTGTTTGCATGCCTGTGTGATGGACGAGGGTGGAGAGCGGGCTTGGAGTGGCCTGTCCCTTCCTGAAATTGCATCTGATCAGACGCTGATCTCTTGGCCTCAGGTACACCCCGGTGGGCCGCTCCTTCTTCACCGCGTCCGAGGGCTGCTCCAACCCTCTTGGAGGGGGCCGAGAAGTGTGGTTTGGCTTCCATCAGTCCGTCCGACCTTCTCTTTGGAAAATGATGCTGAACATCGATGGTAAGCACCACCCCGGGGTCTTTATTGCAAGGTGGGGTTGGGGAATATGTTGAGATCCAAGACCTTGGGGAGGACCCGAGTGGCCTGCTGTGAACAGAGCCTCCATCAAAGCCGGCGAGGCTGCACGGCACCTGGCCTCTCACCTACGTGGTATCTGCTAGCACAGGGTAGTGCTCCTCAGAGGAGCACCGGAGCCACCTGGAGCACCCACTCCAGAGACCTGGCCGGTGGGGCTGCAGGGGGGCCTGAGGATCTGCCTCGGTACAAGTTTGCAGTACTGCTGCTGCTGCTGCTGCTGGCGTCCCCAGGGCAAGGTCTGGTGGCTGCTCCCAGGCATCCTTCCCCTTTATCTTGCAGGCTCGTGTTCAGCCTGCGTCCGAGGACTGGGCACCTGGCCACCATCCCACTGGCCGCCTCTCGGGTTTGGGTGTAGCCTGCCCCCCTCGGGAGTCTCAGCTGCATCTCTGTGCTGGATCCCCACTTCCCTCTCTGTTAAAACGATGAGAGTAAAGGTCAGAGAAGGACACTGTCTTCTCATTTGGGAATTAATATGAAAAGCTCTAGAAAGGAATGAAAATGATATCTTGCTCAGCTATACATTTATTGAAAAATAATTATATAAAAAGCGATGGTAAATTGCAGAAATATCTATACCAGAAGATAGAATATCCCACAAAATCCAGTGCTCATGAACTGTTAGGTTTTGTTTGTTTTTAAAGACTAGTTTTATTCTCAGAGGCTGACTTAATCTTTAGACTCAACCAACCCCTGTCCGCTGCCCCTGAGCAGAGGGCATGCGGGGCGGCCGGGCCTGGCCTCGGCACTGTTGGCTTTCCCGTCTCTAAAGCCCGAAGGTCAGCTGCATGGAGAGTGAAAACCAAGGCCAGACGTCCCCCCGTGGCGGCCTGGCCCGCGCAGCTCTGCGGCGTAGGCGGGCGGGCGATTCCCGGGGCGAGACCCGCAGGTGCGCGGTCGCGCTTCAGTCCTCACCTCCTCAGTCCTCGCCTCCTCCTCTTCTTGCCCGCAGTGTCAGCAACAGCGTTTTACAAGGCACAGCCAGTTATCGAGTTTGTTTGTGAAGTTTTGGATTTTAAAAGTATTGAAGAACAACAAAAACCTCTGACAGATTCCCAAAGGGTAAAGTTTACCAAAGAAATTAAAGGTAATGAACTTCTCGGGCACCAGGGTAAGGGGCTGGGAGTGGTCCCCTCCGGGGCGCGTTTTGCGAGTTCCGGTCCCTGCGCGTGTTCAGGGTGGTGGAGATGGCAGGTGAAGTCAGCCCTCGGGTGAATTAGCACAGAGGTGGATTCAACCCATTTCACAGCAGGAACAGCAGTTTCTAATAAGTACGACTTTGCGTAAGGCGAGGGGCAGGTTGGTGAACGAGTAACGTCTGAGTCAAGATGCCAGGACTAGAAATGCCCTTTTAGAGAGCTGTGGCGGGTTATGACTGGCACTTCGTGATGTTCTAGAATGTGAGGTGCATTTTCATTTGTGGTCGTTGAAGCCCCACACAACCTGGGCAGGTGTCTGCCCTCATTCGGCCTGGTTTCCACACCAGCAAGTGCAGACCCCTGGCGGCAGGACCCATCTGGAGTCCTCCTGCCCATCGGCGGCTCCACGGCGGGCGCCCATTGCTCTGTCCAAAAGCCACGCCCACCGCACCTGTTCTTTCTGAAGGCCATCAGCAGTACCTGGTGGTACAGTGATGAGCCCGGGGGAGCACAGAACACCTCGGGGTGGACACCCGCACTCTAAGCTGAGCCCTGAGTGGTCTCCTATGTGTGTGGACACCATATCTTCACACTTGCGGTCTTGGCCAAAAGTTCCAAGTTCCAACTGTTTCTCAGGCGAAAGGCATCCCTGTAGGTGACATGGGTCCTGCCGTGGGGCCTGGGTGTCAGCCCTCCTCGGGGGAGCCCTGCAGCTGCTCCAGCACCCGTGTGACTCGGGTCTGTAGCCAGGGCCTGTGAGAGCTAGCTGAGCCTGCCCTTCAACTCGGGGCAAGCCCGGACGCTGAGGCCCGCCCTTCTGTGTCGCCAGGTCTAAAGGTGGAGATAACGCACTGTGGGCAGATGAAGAGGAAGTACCGTGTCTGCAACGTGACCCGCCGGCCCGCCAGCCACCAAACGTAAACCGCCTCGCTTTCACACTCCTATCGGCTCAGGCTCTCACTGTCACTCAGGTTTCCAGACACTGGAGCAATGATTCTTCTGGAAAGGATCATCTAATTCTATTCTTTT
>VBSM01001124.1:75993922-76024073 GCA_008086735.1 Cheirogaleus medius | reverse complement strand
TCAGGCTGGTCTCGAACTCCTGAGCTCAAGCAATCCTCCTGCCTCGACCTCCCAAAGCAGTAGGATTACAGGCGTGAGCCACTGCACCCGGCCTACTGTAGTGTCCTTGTGCCGCCCCAGCCCCCAGCCAGGCTTGCCCCACAGTGTCTGACTCCCAAGGGTTTACACTCCTGACAAGTTGCCATGCACTGCTGGTGTGCCAGACTGGGGAACCACACTTTGAGAACCACCGGGTTATACTGTTAATTTTGCATTAACTGGAAAGACTATTGAATTTGTGATAACATGGAAAAGAGCCTGGATTTAGAGTCAGACAGGTTTGAACTTGGGTACTGGCTCCTCGATGAGGGATGACTTCACTCACACGCATTCATGGGGATAAATGGGGTTTACCAGGAGCCGGCTGGGAGCCGGCAGGGCTGTTTCGTCGGTCACCAGGCTCTGTGTTCACTGAGTGCGTACTGTGTGCAAGGAGCTCCAGCCACAGGCTATGAGCACAGAGACCTAAGTCCTCTGGTGGAGGGACCCCAGCAAGGTGTTCATAAATGTGATGATGCATGACACAAAACTTCACCGGTGCAGAGCTGCAATGTGGGGGAAGGGACAGGGCTTATCGGGGTGAGGGTCTCCTGAGAAGGTGGCACGTGTGCACAGTGCAGGTCCTAGGGAGCAAGCATGTAGACAGACGCCTGTGGGAAGAGACCCCCAGGCAGCGGGCACAGTCGTGCAAGGCCCTGCAGTGGCAGCTGCCAGAGTGTGGGGCAGAAGGAGAAGCCAAGGGGAAGAGGTCAGCGGAGGGTCCTGGGCACTGAGGGAAGCGTGTCCTGTGTCACGAGATGCTGGCAAGCCAGGTGTGGCCAGGTCTGAGAACTCACTGTTGGTCTGGGTGATGTGGAAGTCATTGGTGACCTTGTTGCCGTGGCAGCACAAAGTCTGAGCAGAAGGGGTCTGGGCACCGGCAGGGGGCAATAGTGGGTTCTGTTGACACAGGAGCTTTGCCTTAAGGAAGGCTTGGGGGTGGGGGGTAGGTGTAGGCAGGGAGTGAGTCACACCTATGGCTGTGAGTGGAGGATGCCGGTGGGAGGGCAGGGGAGAGCCTCCGGTCTGACTGCTTTCAGAGGGTGGCTCATAGGACTGAGCAGTGGAGGGGCTCACCTTCTCTAGGCCGTTGACCTCCACACAGTGACAGTGGTGACAGTGATTACGCGGGAAGCACCCAGGTGCCTGCAAAGTGCCGTGCCAGGGAAGGGAGTAGCAAGCCGCTGCCTGACGTGTGTGGGGCACCTCCAGTGGGAGCCCGCAGGTGTGGTGGAGCCATGCTGGGGATTCTACCTTTTGTGGAACTGACGCGTGGATTGCATGCACGAAGCGAATACACAAAACCCTCCTCCTCTCCTGCCTCCACTCCGCCGGGACGCCCCCGAAAGGAGCGTAGCGGATGGTGCTTGCACCCAGAGCAGGGTAAAGGCATCCCCAGGGCTGCTGGCCAGTGGGAATCCCACCAAGGGCACGTCCCAGGACCCCCTGCTCGGCCCTCCTGACAGCCCAGGCAGCTGCAGAGTGATGGCACCTTGAGTGGAGGGACGCAGTGCTCGGCTTTTGTCGTGGTGGCATCTGACTTAGGCCCTTATGTAGAAATACTGTTAGGTGAGTCCTGCTTCCAGAAATGGGCATGTTTAACAGTTGATTCCACCTGTGAAGGTGACCAGAAGTGGAGACATCCTTCCTGACCCTGACACAGTTGGGAAATGGGTGCAGTGCCGGCTCCACAGCTGCCGCGTGGCATGGGTGGTCCCTGTCGGGAGCCTGGGACATCACTCGTGGCAGCTCCCCTGAGACACCTGTAGGTGCGAGCACCCAACTTCACAGTGCCCCAAAGCTCACTCTTCTTGCCCACCTGCTGGCACATCCCTAGCTTTTCAGGATACACAGGTTGCCTTGGGAGCAGAAGGTACCATGAAGGAAAAAAGGGCACCTCAAAGGGACACGGCAGGGATCACGTGCCTGGACATGGCACCTCGGTGCCGCTTCCCAGGCTGAGCAGGGGTGAGAGAAGGCGCAGCCCCGCAGCCAGGGCCCTGGGCAGGGATTCCGCACACACCTGGAGCAGCATCTGGAAGGCTGGGAGAGGCTCTCGAGTCCCTATGTGCTGAGGTCTTGAGCCAGCCCTGGAATGCGATTGTCTCGTCAGCTGGTCTTGGTGTTCAGAGGAACCAAATCCTCAACCCATTTGGTCGCAGAGAATCCTTTTCCTGGCTGTCTTTGTCTCTCTCCAGGAGTGGCATTATCTCCCAGTTCCTGGCAATAACCCTAGTCCTTCATGCAGAAGACCCAAACTTCTTAAGGCACCAAAGGGTAGAAGTGGGACTGGCCAGTTGGTAAAAATTACAGGAAGGTGGCAGGTGTTAACCCCATGCAGACACCCTGCCCGTGACCACACGCCCCAGCCCAGGGCAGGGAGGACTCGGGCCCGTGAGGGGCAGGGGCTGGGAGGCAGGAAGAACAAGCGAGTTAACCACAGCAGCAGTGGCGTGTGCGAGGGGAGGGGCAGGCCCTGGGTAGCACTTGGCGCACATTCCGCCCTCACAAGCACCCCCAGAGAGGTGCTGCTGTCATCTCCATTTCTCAGAAGAGAGAGTGAGGTGCAGGGAGAGCTGTGGAACATGGGGCGGCGGGTGCCCCTGATTGTGAGTGCTGCCATCTCAGGGAGTGGCACTAGGGCACTCAGCGGGTGACGGCTCTCAACAGGGGTGGTTTTGTCCCCAGGGAATCTGTGGCAATGTCTAGAGACATTTTGGGGTATCAGGACTTAGAGGGGTGCTACAGGCACTGTGGGTAGAGGCCAAAGGTGCCATTAAACGTTTTTCCCCCAACAAAGAATGACCTGGCCCCACGTGCCGAGGCTGAGAAACCAGGAGTATCCTCGGAGTAGCTGCCATCCGGAGGTCGAGTAACAGACCATGGGGCTTTTGGGGATAATTTTTACTTTAGAATATTCAAGTGTTTACAAAGGTAGGACGTCTGGAACAGTGAACCCTCATGGGCCTGAACCCCGGCCTTGGCAGCCTTCAGCCCTGGCCGTATGGTCTGGGGTATACTCCACCCAGGCCCCCCAAACCTGTGACATTCTACCGCCGATTTCAGACCTTGTATTGTTTAGTCTGTGAGACTTTCTATATTACTGTAAAAAGGTAAGGATTCTTTTTTCTTTCTTTTTATCTTTCTTCTTGAGACAGGGTCTTGCACTATCACCAGGCTGGAGTGCAGTGGCTCACTGCGGCCTCAAACTCATGGCCTCTAGAGATCATCCCACCTGAGCCTCCCAAAGTTCTAGGCTCTCAGGCGTGAGCGTCATGCCCAGCATAGGACTCTTTTCAAAAATATACCCACAATACGCTTACTACCCCAAAAGGTGGCGATGGCACCTACTCTCGTCCTCGTCAGAGGTCCAGGCTGTGGCCCTTCCTGGCCTCTGACAGCACTTCTCCCTGCAGGCCTCCAGTGTTCCAGCAGCCCGTCATCTTCCTGGGAGCAGACGTCACTCACCCACCTGCTGGGGATGGGAAGAAGCCTTCCATCGCTGCCGTGAGTGCCCCCGCTTTCTCCTGGGTCCTCTGTGGGTAACGTTCTGCTCTGTGCTGGACCCACAGCCCGCCGAGGCCCCGCTGCAGCATTGGGGCTGGGGGTTCCTTCCTGAAAGGCATGAAGCTCGCTCAACGCAGCCGGAGAAGTCAGCATCTCCTGTAGGACACTAGATGTAGCATAAAATCAGTCCCAGGAAGCAGTGAGAGTTGGCACATGAGCACTGTCCCAAAGCACGGCACCAGACCCCACCGAATCTGCCAGCATGGACAGCCTGCTGAGAGGGGCTCATCTCACCTGCACACAGGTGACACCTGATGGCTTCTTGGCCTGCAGGGGCAGATTCTGGGCCTCATTCTAATATTTTGTTTTTGTTACAATATATTAAATGTAACATACACAGTAAAGTTAAAAGTCCACCCTTCTTTCTCCTGTTTCCATTCTCCTAAAGGCAACTGTTGTTATTAACCATCTTTTTTATTTTTTTGAAACAAGGTCTTGCTCTGTCACCCAAGCTGGAGTACAGTGGTGTGATCATAGCTCATGGTGGCCTCTAACTCCTGACCTCAAATGATCCTCCCACGTCACCCTTTTGAGTAGCTGGGACTACAGGCATGCGCCACCATTCCTAGCTAGTTTTTTTTAATGTAAATTTTTTTATAGAGATGGGGTCTTGCTATGTTGCCCAGGCTGGTCTTGCACTCCTGGCCTCAACGATCCTCCCTCCTCAGCCTTGCAAAGAGCTAGCATTACAGTCATGAGCCACCACACCTAACCAAACCATCCTTTTTTTTTTCCAGAATATTACAGGAGTACAAGTGTTTTTGGTTATATGGGTCACTTTTGTAATGCTTGAGTCAGAGTTAAAAGTGTGCCCATCGCCCAGATGGTGTTTGTTGTAGCCGTTAGGTATTAGGTAGGTTTCACCTATCCCCTCCTCCCAGCTCCCCAGGCCATCTTTTTAAAAAGTGTGTGAGCTGGCCTCAGGTATAGTACTGTTCCTGGTTTTACTTTTGTGAGCGTTGTCAGGTGGGACTGTGGCCACCGCCTGGACTCAGGGTGGTCGTGGAGATGCATGTGGCACTTTGCACCCGGCCCTCTGTTCACTTACTGGAAAGGCGCAGAGTGATTGTTCTCTAGAGGGGGCAGTATAATTGTCATCATGGCCTTTAGTTTAAAAGGACAGAACCAAACCACGCATGCTTAATAGTCTGGGTTTTAAACTTTGGAATGCAGAGAGCACAGGATGTTAACTCAAAGTTGTCTCTGACTGGAGACCATGGTGTTGTGTGGTGACGGAGCCACTTGGTGGGAAGGAAGCACTGGGCTTTTATTCCAGTGATCTGTCTGAACCACCAGGACCTGTCCCCACGAGTGCCTTCTTGGATGCTTGTAGATCCCCCTGGGATGCCCTGGCCTCCCCAGCAGAAGTGCCTCAGAGAGAAGCCTGGGCATAAACTGGAACCCGGAGCCCCTGCTCATGGGGGCCTGTCAGGCTCATGACACCCTTGGGTGTGGGGACCCCCTGGCTCCCTACACTAAGCATGAAAACACTGGCTGTGGGCTCAGCCCTGAACCTCAGACAGGCTTGAGCCATGTTTTCTGCCGTTTCACTTGGGCAATTGAGCTTAACATTTTTGAACTTTCTTTTGTGTAAAATGAGGAAGTGAATATTGACTTCTTATTATGAAGTGATATAGTTAAGCCCCTGGCGTTGTGCCTGGCACATGGTAGATGCTCAGAAATTGTTAACGTTATTCTTTGATTAGTCCAGAGGGAATGTGGGGCCAGATAATCTATCTGGGGCATGCGGGAGCTAGATCAGCCGCCCTGGGCGGAGGAAAACCAACGCATGACAAGTGCTTTGGTGTTATTCAGAGGCCACACTTCCTCCAGTAGATTAGTGTCACATAAAGTAATTCCTGCCTGTTGGCCCAACAGTCGCGGCCCCACCACTTCCTGTGCATACCGCATCTCTCATCTCACTGAATGTCTTCCAGGCCTTTCCTCATTTGCTCAGCGAAGACCAGCGCGTAGGGCTCCCAGGCAGAGCCGTGTGCTGGGGTACAGGTGAGGGCACGGGGTCTGAGCAGCCTGCCAGCTCCTCCAGTGGGGTGGCCAGCAGCTCACAGGGCTGGTGCCCTTGTCCTGTTCCTGCCTCACCTCACCGGGTCCCTGGTGGCTTTTGTTTTTCTGCAAACATTGTGTAGCATCGAACCACGTCTCTGGTTTTTAAAGGCTTAGCCTGGTTTATTCGAGTTTGCAGGAACAGAGATATTTGTGTGTATTTTCCCCCATCCCCACATTTCTCGATCACTAGGAGCAATATTTCTGTTTGTTAATGTTTTTCTGTATATCCCAACTCGAAACATTTCGGAGTCTATTTTTCTCTTGGTTCGAGAGAAAAATTTTATAGCTCAAGGCAGGACCAGGGACATGGAACATGTGGGAGAATTGAGTTGGGGGGAAAGGTGTTCTATAAGGATTTCCAAAGAAAGCAGATTGCCAAGAAATAGTTTCTGTTCTTCAGTGACACAAAAGGAGGTTTTTTCCCCTCAGCGTTTTTAAAAATTTGGGGAATTCACCTTCCCCAGCCAGAAGGTGGAGGGGCGCAGGGAGCGTCTAGCCAGGCCTCAAGGCCCAGTCCCCTGACAAAGAGCTTGCAGTCCACTCTCTTTGTTCTCCCTAGTTGGCACCTTCAGGCAACTATATGCAAGGCCAGCTTGCCTCTGGGCTGTTCTGCCATTGCTAGGGACCAAAATTCTGGGGCACTGTGTATGGATGTGCAAATGGCTTCTTTGGAAGAGGAATGTGCCTTGAAAACGCTAGGGACACCATCACTAGTTGCTTTCTTTGGACTGATTAATTCAACCACATCTGATCACAAGCAGAGTAAGGTTCTAAATAATCTTCTGTTTTTTATTGCACACCTTGGGGCAAACTTATATGCTTTAAAGCATATTTATAAACACTCCTGCCAGACACTCAAAGAGAGCAGAAAGGTGAGCTCACGGCGGCTGTGCCACCTGTGCCATGAGTCCAGGGTGGAGGTGTTCGTGCCCATCCCTGGGCCCTGCTGCAGCACACGCCCGGAAAGGGGAGCTTCCGGGAGCTCTTGACCACTCTCTTCTCCTGTCCCGCAGGTGGTGGGAAGCATGGACGCCCACCCCAACCGCTACTGCGCCACCGTGCGTGTGCAGCAGCACCGGCAGGAGATCATCCAGGACCTGGCCGCCATGGTCCGCGAGCTCCTCATCCAGTTCTACAAGTCCACGCGCTTCAAGCCCACCCGCATCATCTTCTACCGCGATGGAGTCTCCGAGGGCCAGTTCCAGCAGGTCGGCGCCTCTTTGAACCCCCTCTCCCCTGCTTCTCGAATGTCTTTAATTCCCACCATGCACAGAACCGCTTCCCCGGCTGACCAGTGAAACAAATGATGCAATTTACTTTCTGCCCCGCAGTTGATCTGGTCACGGTGTGGAAGGCGGGTCGGGTCGGGAGGAGACGGGGGATGGGTTGCCTGGACACTGGCACGAGTCGGGCCCGCCATGCTGAGGCAGGACAGAGGACGAGGTGGAGAGATGGGTGTGTGCTTGGGGACCAAGAGGCGAGGGACAGGGCTCTGCGTCTGGCCGGCGGCCCACGTGCAGCAGCTGTCCAGGTGCTCTCCAAGACTCCGGGCTTTGCCTCGTAGGCGGTTGAGAGATGTACAGGGAGAGCATCCTGGAGGGATAGGCCCCCCCCATCGTCTCTGGGGACACCTGTCTGCAGTGTGAGGTGCGGGCTGGAGGGTGCGTGCAGGGCGGCAGGATGAGGGTTGTTGCGTGGGGCCAGCAGGGTGTGGCCACTGCTGGATGTGGAGAGAGTGGCGGGCCACACGTGGGTCGCTCCCATGTCTGGGAGGGCAGGGGAGTCATCACAGATATGGGGCGAGTGACGGGGGGAGGGGATTTCTTCATTCTCTTTTATTGAAAGCACCTGTACCACCTCTAGGCCATGGTGACCTGTGGGCAGTCATAAATCCATCCTGGCCTGGAACTTGGGCCATTGGTGCCCAGAATGCCCTCCCCAGCAGCCAGGGCTGCCTCCTCCTCTGCCTTGCTCCACTTCCCCCCCAGACGTCCCCCGGAGGCGTTAGCAGGGAGGGTAGAAGTAAGCCACAGGCCATACCTGGCGAGGGTGTAGTCCAGCTACTTGAAAACTGGCCTGCCCTGACCACCAGGCTGGATAGCCCATGCCAAGGCACACGCATGATGGCCTTCCTGGGCCAGACATTAGCAGCAGCTGGGACTCCTCAGCCCCGAGGTCTCCTGGAAGAACAGAACGGATGCTCCCTGAGGGGCTGGCGTTTCCTGGCCAGAGCCTGTGTTTCTGGGGTAGTTGCTGTGCTGCGCCTTCTCGGTCCAGCTTCCCGGCTGCCTCTTCACAGAACCTTCTGGGCTCCCTCCAGTGGGAAATGTTCTCCCTCCTCTAAGCTCCCAGCCCTCTCACCCTGCACCACAGGCCTCCGAGTAAGAGGGGAGGTTTCTGCCTTTCTCTGTTCTCACCACCTGTCAACAGACACACTCAGGAATCACACTGTGGACTCACCACAACTGGGTTTTGTGAACCCAGAACCCAAGATGTATTTTCGAGACATTGTAACTCGGCATTTAATTAGGCCCGTTGCTAACATAAAACATAATCCGTAAACACGTTCTTTCTCCCCTCCTTTCCCTTAGGTCCTCCACCACGAGTTACTGGCCATCCGTGAGGCCTGCATCAAGCTAGAGAAGGACTACCAGCCAGGGATCACGTTCATCGTGGTGCAGAAGAGGCACCACACGAGGCTCTTCTGTACCGACAAGAACGAGCGGGTGAGTTTCCCATGACGCACGCACGGTGCACGTTCCTGCCGGACAAAGTTGTTTCAGAGTCCAGGGGCCTCTCTCCCCTCATCCCTGCACCCTGAGCCACACTCTTGAGCCTGCTGGCTACTCGGTGTCGTGTCCCAGGTTCTTGGGAGACTCCGTCCTCCAAGGGGCTTCATGGGAACCCAGCCTTAGGCATCAGAGATGGCTCTCCTCAGTTTGGTGAGAATTCTTAATTGGTAAGTCCTGTAGGTCTGGGACAGGTCCAGGTGAGATATCATTTATCTAATAAATTACCCGAAGAGGCAGCTCTGAAAAAGAACCACTTAGAAAGCATGGCAGGGGACTCTGCAGTCCTAAAGATGGGCAGAGTGGAGTGAGCGGGGACCCCCCGGGGGTCAGCCTGGCTAGCAAGAAGGTGGTGCTGAGAGCTTGTTCAGCAGAGTGGAGAGGAGGCAAGAGGTGGCAGGTTCCTCTCACAGGTGCTCTGGGAGGAGCAGGAGAATGGGAAGGGGCAAGGTGTGTAGACAGGACAGCTGAAAGTTCTCCACAGCTGAAGAAAGACAGGAGTCCTCGCATTAAAAGTGTCTCCCATGTTCCTGACAGGATAAGTAAAAATAAATCCACACCTAGATACACTGTCCTAAGCTGCACAACATCAAGGTAGCCACCTGAGAACAGAGACCCTGCCCAGAAAGAAGAGACCTTACATTCACGACCGGCAGCCCCGGAACTGGACACAGAAGGGCCAGAAGTCACCCGGGTTGATGTCCACTCATCACCAAGGGAGAGCAGCCCAGAGCTCGGGGAGTGCTGCCTGCGTGAGTGGAAGGCAAGCAGAGGTCAGGTGTTGTCCTGAGAAAGGGGGCACTTTGTCACTATGAAAGGAGTGATTCACCAAGAAGATACAGCACCTAGGAACTTGAATGTAACTAACACCATGACCTAATATTATATATAGAGAGAAAAATAAAGCAAAAACTAACAGAATTTTAAGGAGAAATTCACAAACCCACCATCAAAAAGGGATATTTCAACATACCTCTGTCAGAAACAGAAACAGGCAAACACAAGTAAAAACTGAAAATTGGGAGGGTCAAATGAACAAGCCAGATCTTAGAAAGAATCCTGCCTACAAGCCGGGCACAGTGGCTTTCTCCTGTAGTCTCAGCTACTTAGAGGCTAAAATGGAAGGATTGCTTGAGGCCAGGAGCGCTACCAGCCTGAGCAACATAGCAACACCCTGTCTCTAAAAAAAAAAATTTTTTAAAGTTAGGTGTATCTTTAGTCCCAGCTACTCGGGAGGCTGAGGCAGGAGGATTGCTTGAGCCCAGGAGTTTGAGGTTGCAGTGAGCTGTGATGCTGTGATTGTGCCACTACACTCCAGCCTGGGTGACAGAGCAAGACCCTGTCTCTTCAGAAAAAGGTCAGGCTCAGGCTCAGGCTCAGGTTCAGGTGCGTTCAAAATTCAGCTTCACCCATAATCCACTGCGATGGCCGAGGAAGGCCGTGCTGCTGAGGGTGTAATGGGTGTCAGCACCTCTTCACAAGAAGTGCTAAAGCTGCCCTCATCACAGTGGCCTTGCACGTGGAATTCGTGAAGCTGCTAATGCCTTGGACACATGCCAAGCTCAACCTTGCGTGCATCTGACTGTGATGAGCGCGTGTGTGTCACATCAGTGGAGGCCCTTTGTGGTGAGCGCCAAATCAATCTAATTAAGGTTGGTGACAACCGGAGACCAGGGGAAGTGGGTTAGTCCTGTGTAAAACTGACAGACAGAAAAACCTGTAGAGTAGTGGGTTGCAGCTGTGTAGTAATTAAGGACTGGCAAAAATTCCCAGGCCAAGGATGTCATTGAAGAGTACTTCAAATGCAAGAAATGAACAGATAAAACTTTGGCTCACATTTAAAACAACAACAAAAAAAGAATGCTGCCTACAGACGGCTGAGCTCACGTGGAAGGATTCTAACAGTTGGCCTCTTAGCAGGACAGAGGAAGTCAAAGATTTTCAGACTTCAGTCTTTTATAAACCATATTTCTTGATCATTATGCAATTAAATTTTAAATCAGCAGTAAAAACAAAGTTTAAGAATGCTTGAAATTTGCAGTCCACTTCTAAGTACCTCATGCATCAAACGTGTAACAAAAATAGAAACTGCAAAGTTCTCAGAACTGAACAAAAGCAAGAGGACGTCATATCAACTTCATGCAGTGCAGTTAAAACAGTGCTGTAAAACAAAAACGAGAACGATAAAATAAGCCTAGGTAAAGACCCAGGGAAGGTGGAAAGAAGAGCCCTCAGGTCCTGGGAGCTTGTGGACTAGGGCAGGAGGCAAGAGGGCTCTAAAGTCAGGGATGCCTGGTAACGCCACACCCCATGTCCCTATCCCAGGATGGAAAATAGCAGACCAGAGAATGAAACAGTAACAGAGCAGATTAACAAAATCAAAACCTACTTTTAAAATACATCAACCTAGCAACGTGTGTTGTGGTTAGGGTTACAGGGTCTGGAGCCAGACCACTGAGGCTTAAACCCAGCCCCTGAATGTTCTGGCACTTGACCTTGAGCTGCCCCTGAGCCTCATGCTGCCTCCTGTACCCAGACAGGAGAAAAGCTTGTGACATATTCATATATTAGCATTCTGTACAGCAATGAAAATTAATAAACTATGTATCAAATGGATACATCTCAAAATTGAGCAAAAAAAGCAAGTAGCAGTAAAAACAAAGTTTTTGTTTTGTAAATGTGATACATGTATACAGTTTTAAAATCTACAAAGCAATAAAATACAGTGCTAATGGATACTTGACTATGTAGCAAAAATATAGATGTGAGTAGGAAGAATAAAGTCTACATCTGTGATTGCACCAGGGAAGGGGAGAGGAAGGAGGACAAGATCTAGAAGAGAGACATAGGGAACCGCTATTTTCAAATATTTTATCACTTTAAAAGATCTGAAGGCTAAGAAAAGAAGGTTGACAAGAAGTAAAATAATAAACCTAAAGCTACAAAGGGGGGTACACTGAAGATTCTTTTCTTAATGAATATTTGAAATAGTATGCAACTCGAAATCCATCGGGGCTGGCCGCCTGGCTGGGGGCAGGCATGTGTTGTGTGGCCGCCGTGCGGCTGCTGTGATACGACTGATCTTTGCTGACTTTCTGATCCAGGCTTGTAAACGAGCAGTGACCTTGTTCCATCGTTATGTTCATTACCTGCACCCCAGCCTCCTGCACAGTCTGTCATGAAGCCGCCCTGCTGGGGGGAGGTGGCCATGAGCCAAAGCCTAGAAGCCCCTGACAGCCCTCAGAGCGTCCTGGCTCCTGCACCTTGGACGCTGGTGTGTTCGTGCTCGGAGGGCCTGTCGGTGCCCAGCCCCCAGTTTGGCTTTAGATTTGTATGTCAGTCACAGTCTCCATCTCGACCTCAAATAAAAATTGCACCCACAGCACTGAAGAACCCTCAGGGTAAAGGGCTGCGCTCAATTCCCGCACCTGTGTGAGATGTGAAAAGTAACCCAGCTCACATGGACGGTTAACTAATTTAACTTGGGTGTTTAACATGTGCTACATTTTATTTCAACGCTATACAACTTAGCAAATGTATTAGCCAATTTAAAAGTTTCAAAACATGGTCGCCTCCGGCCACGCCAGCGGGGTGGCTGCCAGCTTGCTAGCTTGCTTTGCCTCGCTGGTCCCTGGCCGTGTCTAACGAGATGTCTGTGTCGCCAAAGGTCGGGAAAAGTGGAAACATTCCAGCAGGCACGACTGTGGACACGAAAATCACCCACCCGACTGAGTTTGACTTCTACCTGTGCAGTCACGCAGGCATCCAGGTAAGCACAGAGGGTCCCCTTGGGATAGAGTCCTGTGTGCGGTGCTGTCCACACGCTCGGCTTGGTCGTCCCGTGGGGTGGGTGTGAGCAGCACAGAAAGGGCTCCGGTGAGGGGAGACAGGAGGTTACTCGGGGAACTGGCAAGACTCGGCTGTGTCAGGCGCTGGGAGGGAAGGAGCCCTGGGTGCTGGGGTGCAGGGTCGGGGTAGTCAGCTTGGGCCTCCCAAGGAGGTCCCATGTAGATGAAATCCTGGCAGAAGTAGCAGTTAAGTGCCATGGCCAGGGCGCTTTGGGGAGACATGGAGTGTTGTGGCGCTGGAGCTTGGGAGGACTAGAAAATGAGATCTGAGTGGGAGTGAGACAACTAGGGCTGCCGTGGGGAGGAGTGGCGGGCGGGGCCCCCGGAAGCTGCTGCAGTGGGGGACACAGGCCACTCGGCAGCAGTTCACGCGCACTTGGCGCAGTCAGCCTCTCGCTCCCCTGCTGCAGGGTTGCTGCTGGGCCAGGCGTTAGCCAAGCGCTGGGCAATGGGGAAGGTCACTGCGTGCTTGGTTATCGCTTTGAGGCTCTCCTAGGCCCCTCAGTGAGGAGCCACATCTGACCGAGGGCCGCTTCGCTGAGCGCGGCCACTGCAGAAGTGCCACGTCCGTCGTAGGAGCTGACGTGCCTATCCCTGCCTCTCGGAGAGCTGGGTCGTAGGGGCTTTTGGCTTTTCAAAGTATGAGGAAGGACTTAAATATCCCTCCCCCAGGATGTGAATCTACAGTCTGAGAATTTGCTGTGAACTTTGTACACACTCTTAATATCCCCTTGGAAACATTTGAAACCCCTCGTCGTTCACACGGCGCACAGACAGAGAATGGGCTGGCGCGCTTCGGCCCTGGCCACGTCAGCCCACGGCCTGCTTTGGTGCTGCCAAAAGCTGAGAATGATTTTTTGCCTTTTTGGGGGGGCGGGGGTGACAGAGTCTTGCTCTGTTGCCCTGGGGTGGAGCGCAGCAGTGTCACCATAGCTCACTGCAACCTCCACATGGGCTCAAGTGATCTTCCTGCCTTAGCCTCCCAGAGTGCTAGGATCACGGGAGTAAGCAACCACACCATGCCAATTTTTGCATTTTTGAAGGGTTAAGAGAATATGCAACCATGAGCAGGAAGGTTTTTACACCACTTTTGGTGCACAGCGTCCATCCCAGCTTTGGCTTGCTCTGTCGGGGCTGGCACTGTCGCGTTCCCTCTTGCTCCTAGCGTCCCTCCTGGTGAGGGGAGCCCTTGTCCTCTACGGCCTCTTGGGCTTGTTTTCTGAGCAACTCTTTGCCTTGAGTTTTCTGCCCAAGAACTTTCCAACGGGGGCACTTCTCTGGTGAGATGTCGAGGGTGGGCCCAGGAGGGCTCTGCTGTTGTTGCCCAGGACCACCACCGATTAAATGCCAGGAAGCGGGTGCCAGAGCGTGTGGGGGGGCCCATCAGGGGACAAGAACACTCTACCGCCTGCTAGTACTCAGGGCCTCACCACAGGGTTAGACATGGAACAGGCGGCAGTACTGGGCTGGACGAGGCGGCAGGAGCTCGACGGCTGGCAGGAGGGGAGGCAGGCAGGTGGGAGTGACGAGGGCTCTACAGGAGAGCTGCCTTCTGCAGCGTGAGCCGCCTTGGGCGCCTGGTGGAATAACCAGCTCCTGCTGCTGCAACTGTTTCAGAAGATTTCAAACTACAAAAAATAGTGCTCATGTTAATATATAGCTTTCATTGGAGGGTTTTCTTCTTGCCATTAAAAAAGAAAACATTGTAGAAGACCTAGTATACACAAATACACTGCCCTCAATATAGCCATTTTTAATATTGCTTTATCTCCATCATATTTTGTCTATGTGTAATAAGTGCATGTACAGTTTATATTTTACCAACATGGGGCCATTTAACATATATGGTTCTGATGCATTTTTAATAACATAATATAAATATCTTTTTGTCATTAAATATTCTTCTACAGCATCCTCTTTAAAGATCTCAGGGCAGGTCCAACTCTCTGATCCTCTGATCTGCTTTTAGGGGACAAGCCGGCCTTCGCACTATCACGTCCTTTGGGATGACAATCGTTTCTCTTCCGATGAGCTACAGATTCTAACCTACCAGCTGTGTCACACCTATGTGCGCTGCACGCGCTCTGTGTCCATCCCTGCGCCAGCATACTACGCTCACCTGGTGGCCTTCCGGGCCAGGTACCACCTGGTGGATAAGGAGCATGACAGGTGAGCAGCATGCCTGCCTGCGGGGTCGCGGCACAGCCACCCAACAGCTGCTTTTCCAGAAGGGCAAGCAGCAGGGCCACAGGGCCAGAGCCAACTATGACACAGACACCTCTGAATGCCAGCGTCTCTGTGGCCACTTGTTAGCTGCGTGGCCTTCACGCTGCTCTGCCCCACGCAGACGTCCTAACGTAGTTATCAAAGCGTTGCCTTGTGGTGCGTTAATGGCTACATGGTCTCATGTTCTTTGTGTCTCTGTCTCGTCCCTGCAGTGCTGAAGGAAGCCATACCTCTGGGCAGAGTAACGGGCGAGACCACCAGGCACTGGCCAAAGCAGTCCAAGTTCATCAGGACACTCTGCGCACCATGTACTTTGCTTGACATGTTTTAGTGTTTAGCGATTGTGTACCAAGTTGGATTCACATGAGACCAGCTACACTCAGACCAACAGATGGCCAGCCCTTCCGTGACAGCCAGCATCGAACATGAGACGTCATTAACTTTATTAGATTCTCCATTTTCCAGAATGCCTTCCGTCCCAGATTTCAAACTTGGATTTTGAGCTGCAGACCTGTATGAGACCCCAATGTCGTAGGAAATATGGTTTGCCAAAATCTATAAGCTGCTTATTAAAATAGAGTCCCGTGTTTCCTAAAAATCTCCTAAAACCAGTCTATGAACTCAGGGCTTTAAAACATTTTTAATTTATTTGGTCATTCAATTTACTTGTTTTTAACACATGATTCTCTATGAAATTGATGGGCTCTAACTAGCTGTGAACGTTCTCTGAGAGTAAAAGCAACACGAAACATGATTGTGGTTTTAAAGCCTTGAACATTCTGATGTTGTCACTAAAGCTGATTTCCAGGTGATGCTCGTGTGCTCCTGACATGGCTTACACAAGCTCTTCGGGACCGAGGGCAGGTGGCCGTGCCGAGGCGTCCACAGGTGTCTTGTTCTGCCACTGCTGGCCTTGCACGTAGCCTGAACTAAGGGGCAGTGGCAGAAAGTAGGCCCCATGTGTTTACAGCATTTACAGGTCCAGAGAGATTGGCAGACAAGTGCCATTTTAATAAAAATTTATTTAAAAGAAAAAGACAATATACCGACAGTCTAATCATAAGATTTGTCCTATAGGACTGTGACATTTATTTTCCAAAGTTTCTAAAGAATACGGGTCTGTGGTGATAAATACAGTACAATCCTTTTTCACTGTTAATGTCTTTAATGTAAGAGAAAAAATATATATATCTGGTTTGCAGTATTAATGTGATAGATAGATAGATGCTGTTTTTCATTTTATTGACTACGGGGTGCTTCTTGTGATCTGTTTAGCATATTACGAGTGTTTTGGAGCCTGGAGATTGGACCACCTCTTGTGGTTCTTAGCGCTTAAGTACAGGAATATGCAATTGACTTAATGTGACAGCGATCCGCCTCCCCCAGTGTAGATTGTGTAGCCTGTACCTTCCGGAGGGACGAGTGTGTTCACCACAGTTGCTCGCCGCCCTTCCTGCCTCCTCATCCCCATGTCGCTCAGCTGGTGAAGCACAAATGGAATTTATTTATTCTTCCATTGCTGGGAGACAGGTTCATGTGTCAGAGTGCGCTTCTCTGCGTGCGAGCGTCTGCTAGACGAGTTTCCTGGGATCTATGCACTGAAACACATGGAAAGCTGTCGGTGGTGGCTCTCTGTCGGGCATGAGGCCAGCAGGCAGCATCGGAGCCTGCCCTGGGGAGGCTCGCCACCTGCTAGGCCCCCAGAGGGCACAGCCTGCTGTTGGGGTTTGCACTGGGGGCACCGACGTGGGTTTGCCAATCTAGAAACTGTTGCACTGAGAGTGCCACCATGGACGATTATAAAGGAAAACAAGACAACTCTGTTTGTGCTGAATGGGCTTTTTGTCCTTGTACACAGTTTTGGTAAGAATCAAATCCATGTTTCATGTAGAAATTCCGGGAAGGGGCTGGCCCTTCCCTAGTGCTGCTTTGTGCTCTAGGTTTTCTCTCTCCTGCCAATGTCCCCTCCCCAGCCCTGGTGACATTTACCTCTGGCACTGCGGTCGGGTGAGGCCCAGTGGAGGGCCCCATGCAGAGTGAGCGCCTACCTCTGCCTTCATTGTCCACCTGCTTTGGAGGCGGTGGGAGGGGCAGTGAGCCCAGCTGCAGCAGCCCTGGGCATTTCGCCTGGATTCGGGGCAATGACAAAGGTTTGCCTGTTATTTGTGAAGATTCACACTTGGAGTAAGGTATGTGTGTGCGTGTGTGTGATTGTGTGTGTGCACGTGTGCGGGCGTCTTATTAATGGCATTGCTGTATCTTTTTTTTTTTTTTTTTTTATCTTTTGGAACGACAGAAGCCTCCACTGTAAGAAACGTTGGAATTCATTGTCGTCTTAATGGCGAGTGGCACTTTCTCCTCTTTTCAGAAGGACATAGATATACTCGTAGCTTAAATTACCAGGTGCACTCAAGCTAAAGAGGGAATCTTCTGACTAATAAACTTTTAAAATCTGAAATTAGGTTAGTTTTTGGCCATTTTTAGAATCATCTGGAACCATGTATCTCAAAGGTATGTTTCTGCCACCTGCAATAGGATCTCAGTTGTCCCAGGAACAGTGGTTCTTATTAAAATGCAGATTCCTGGGCCTGCTGCAAACCTCCTGAATTAGATTCTGTAGGGCTGGGGCGTAGCACGTGCATTTTAAAAGATCACTTGTAGCCCCCAGGCTCGTGAAGTCTGAGGACCCTGATGGGGGCTTTCTGCTTCCGTACTGTGGGACCAGCAGGGAAGACTCCTCAGCAACATAGAACGTGTTTTCTAAGCTGATACCTAGGAAGGATTTCATGCTGGTAGAAAATTAGACCTATAAAAAAAGTTTTTTTGTCATTTTGAAGGAAAATTTTCTTTTTAGTGGGCCAAAGTACTTTGAGAAGGGTACTTTTTATAGCCCTATGCTTGTTTTATAAAACTTTTAATACTAAAACATTAACAGACCAAATGTCTCCAGTTGGGTCGGCTGCATACCTTTGTAGATGTCTGATGATTTGGAGTTTAAATGGCTGTAGTTTCAATTTCTCAGGTAAACAATTGTTTTCCCAAATTTCTACCAATCCCCCCATTATTAGGATGAATTTTGAGACAGCATAAAACCTCAAAGTACAGTAGGTTAAGTCCCAGCCCTGTTCACATGGAAGCCAGTAGTGCCAGCCAGAGCAAGGGGCCCTGGGCCCTCGGGGGTCCCCAGGAAGCGCCATCCTTTTCCCGGCCTTCACTGCTCCCCCGGGACACCGGGGCCATTCAGTTGGCAGGGCGCCCACTTGCTGGCTTTGTCCCCACCCCACTGTTAAGTAAGGTGTGCCTTGCTTTAAGCAAACTGAATGTGAAGATTATGACGTAGGAATCTGGGTTTATTTAAAATGAAAACTTGGGATTTATCTCGTCTCTTTAAGAGAGTTCTCCCAATTAGATTCCTGTACTGGGACTTTTCCTAATATATTTTAAAATATTCACTTTTTAAAAAACATTGATGTACTCCCATCCGTTTACCACTATCTAGTACATTCTACAAGTTCCAATAGTAAAGCGATTAGAGAAACCCAGGGGAGCTGTTTAAAGTTGCCATTTTGTATAAGAGCCCTTTGGTACTGCAAAGACACCATCCTGTTATTTGTGTGTCATAAGCTCAAATTTTCCTAGTCTAGATAAATTTTGTAAAACTGGGCATAACTGTACTTTTAGAAAGGGATTGTTTTATTTTGGTGTTGATTTATCTGTTTCAAGAAGTATTTACATACACACTTTTGATACTACATTTTAGGGCCTGCTTTTTCTTTTCAAGAGTATGTTGCTTTTTTGGCAGTGTTCTCACACTTCATCGAATGAATGTTTGCACTCTCTAGAGCCATTGCATTGGCTCGCCCGAGAGGGAGCTGTTGGAAACAGGGAGTGATTTCCATGCTGTTTGAGGCTGGCCTAAACACTTCTATTACATGTTTACCCCATGACTGAGTGCTCATCAGAAAGGACAATGTAAGTTCAGTTCCTGTAGTGAGGTTGGGGGGAGGGAGTTTTGTTGTTATATGTTATTTTTATTGTTGTTAAATGCAAATGTTGCTATTTATTTTTTCCTCTCTGCTCTGGTTTGACCTTGGCCAATGTGGATGTTCCAGTGCATGTGGTACCTGATGGATATGATAGAAGTTATTTTCCCCAACTTTTATAAATTACCTAATGTTTATCTTCAAGTTTGCCGGATGATTTATTTTTGAAAGCCACAAATGTAATTTTTCTGGATGGATTGTTTTTCTTATATATGCAGCAATGTAATTTTACATTGATCTGTGGGGTGATTTAAATTTTATTTTTACAAGGCAGTTTTTCAGTCAAATTATATATTTGATACAATATGTTAAGGATAGAGACCAGCCAAGCGTCATGTGGTGGGGACACCAGAGTGTCTCTCGGGGCCTTTGGGGGCTGGGACGCTCCTCTTGGTTGCTTGTCATGGTAGCACTTGGCGTGTTTCATGAGCCTGCAGGAACTGGATGGATGGAGTCCTTCAACCTGACTTTGACCTGTTGGACAATGAAAAGGATTTTTCATGGGCATTTTCCTACACCTAAGGCAGTTCCATTAGGAGGAGCTTTAGAAGTTGACATAATCCAGACAGTGGACAATCCCAGTGGCCCAGACAAGCCATAAGAAATTTTCCTGTGACCTCTCTTTGACTCATCTCTCACGCTCATGAGTAAAGGAATGTACAATAAATAGAAACAGAAACTTCCTCAGTGTTCATATGCCTCACTTGCAAAATGCAAATATTTTATTTATATTTTAAGCCCTTCCCCAAAGTAACCGAGAATATTCTCTCTAGCTGCCGTGCCAGCAGTTTGGTCTGCTGTGACGTTTTTCGATGTAGACATGGTGCACGTGTGACATTGTAATGGGGGTGTCCATATTACACACACACATGCTGACTCATTTTTGTAAGGAAAATTTTCAACTCAAAATAATTGCACTGATTTTTTGACAACTTCTTTTTATTATGTCCAACTTTGCATCTGCTGTACTTGTTTGAAATGATTGTAAATAGATTTATGGTAGAAGAAATGCTATGAATGCAACATGTTACTTTGTTTTAGTGATACTGCCACATTTTTCAGTATTATCGTTAGAGCTATGTGGACTTAATTCTGTTCTTCTCCTTAGCCTGGTGTCTGTTGACCATTCATGAAGGACAAATTAGCCTCATGTTCTTGTTTTTCTGGAGGGAAGTTTTAAATCTATTAAAAGGAGGGTATGTTCTCTTGATGTCTGAAGATTTTATCTTAAGAGGATTAATTATAAATATGTTGAACACTTGGTCTGTTTAATTCCTTGTTATTTGCCATGGCTCCTAAAGCATCTTCTAGTTCCATCCAGCCTTGGACAGTTTGGATAGGCGGCATCTGCGTGGCCCGTGTTAGTAGAACGCAAGGGCCTCCTTTGCGTCTCTTTGGTCAGAAGTCATTTTAAAGCCATGAGGTCACTGTTTGTCAAGACTGTCGTGTGTGGCTACACCCACAGATGCCAGAGAGACTGGAGGTGCAGTGCTGTTCCCGTACACTTGCGATTTTGCTGGATTGGAAGTACCTGCTCCAGCCCCCAGTGTGGGAGTCTGTCTGTGGTCGGGCTATCCAGGGTCAGACACAGAAAGGGATTTTTGAACCCAAACCTGTGTGTGTGTCAGCGTCACGTTTGTTCCGTGTCATGGTGCCCTCATGCTTCTTTCGATATGTTTTGCCATTTTATTGTCTAAAGTGAATGTATTGGCTTAGCCAAATCACTACAGAAGGTGGTTTCTAAATACCTTTTAGTTAAACACAGATTAAGATAAAGGCTACCTCTGAATTCTCAGTAGATTCATGATGTTTGCTCTTAAGCGTAGCTGTCCACACTGAAAATAGCCAAAATGTTGCCTGAATAAACTGAATTGTGAACATCTCTCTGTTCAGTTCTGGCTTGAAAATTTGTGTGCCATACTGTGATCATGGGCAGCCCCCGCCACTGCCTCTGCTGTGTCAGGTGGACCAGGGGCTCCAGCGCTGCCCAGCTCCCAGACTCTAGGATTCTGAGAGGCCAGCATGAATGACATGGGAGGGCTTTCCTGCATGGGACAACATACTGTCCTCCCAGGCTGGCAGGAGCATCTCTGTGCAAGGCTATGTGTAGCAAAACCTTGAAACAGCCTGCGTCCTGCCTGGCTTTTCCCTTTCCTGTTTAATGTAAGAAAGCACTTTTTTTTCTTTCTGCTTACTTAGGAATGGGTTGAAAATGGCTTCCTCTGCTCTCTTCTCCCATTTCATACACTCTGTAAAATCATGAAGGTGCTTAAACACTCTCGTGCTAGTGATATGTTTAAAATAGTTGGCATGGTTTCAGAAGACAATGCAGATTGGATTGACCCTTGACTTTGGGACCTTGAATTACTATCACTCCCCACTTAAAAATGAAAAAATGAACTGAGGGTTGAAAGCAAAGCATTCTGTGCAAATCCAGGGCCCTTTGTTTGAAAAGGACATGAAGACCCACACCTGGCGTCTTCAGTACAACTTCCCACTAGGGGCGCTGTGAGCCATCCGGTGCTGACTTGCAGGAGGGCTGTCCTGGGAGAGCTGATGACTGAACACCCCTCCCTGTGATTAACCACTTTGCTGTCAGAAACATCATTTACCCACACTCTGTACTGGGGACCCTGGCCTCCTCCTTTTTGTTTAGGTTCCTTATGTTTGCTAATCTTCAGAAGGTTAGCATTCCCTCCAAAGCACCTCCATCGGTTTGCTTCTGAATTCTGGAGGGACAGGCGGATGGTTTTACAATTACAGACATCTGGGTGTCTGGAGGTAGCTCTGTTCTCACGTTGGACGCTCATCAGAGATTGACTTTGGCCCAGAAGGGTTCAACACATCATTACCTGGAAGTAATTGCCTTTAACACTGTTGTTTTAGGTTTTGATGCTTTTTATGCTACATGGTGTGCTTTAATTCTGAAAGAGCTAAGTGTCCTTTGCAGTCTTTCTAAGAATGTCTTGTAATTCTGCCATCACACTGTTCTGTATGTACAGGCCACCGCGAAGCGTGGGCGTTCAGGGTGGACGCCTCCCCGTCTGCTGGCCTGCTTCACGGGCTGCTTGGGTCCTCTGGGTCGGCCTTGGGCTTTAGCCAGAATCTGACCCAGGGTGTTGGAGAGGACACTGCGCACGGCCCGCTCCTCGATCCAGTCGTGTGAAGTCGCACTCAGATCTGCCCGTAAGCTTTTTGCACGCGCATTTCCAAAATGCTGGGGTGGGCCTCCCTCACCAAGATTACTGGTGCTTTTGGTAACACTTTTCTGTCTTCTTGGTTGATGTGGACACTTTAGATGTGCTAAGTCCTTAATATGCTGTTGGCGGCATGACTGAAGGGTTAAGACCTCGCCTCACTTTATCCCCTTTTTGGAGGAGTGAGAGGAGGCTGAATTATCTCCTACTTAAATCCTCTTTGGATGTAAGTAGCTGAGAGTTAAATCTAAAACACCAAATATTAACTCCTTCCCCAAAGTGTCTCCAGGAACTAGACATTGAGGCCACCCTCATTCGGTTCTTTCTGCCACTTCAAAGGTCCTTAAAATTAGTGATTTTATCCCAAGAACACCCCACACCACTGGCCAGGGGGCGCGATGCAGACTGCTTAACAGATCGAGGTGCTCTCATAGGAGACCTGAGCCTCCTTTGAACTCTGGAAATTGTGTGCACAGTCTCGAGGGGTGGGAGGGGGCAGGCCCCTCCGTCCCAAGAAGCAAGTGGTGGTCCTCCCTTGGGTCCCATCATTGCCAGCCTGATTGTGTTCTGGAAGACCCAGTCTCAGACTCTGTGCCTTTAAAGTTCGGTCCTCAGTGTCCTTTCAGAATCATGTTGGGGCTGCGTTTCTATTGGGAAATAAGCCTGTACCATTCCACAAGTCAGTCATTGACCTCCTGCCTTGGAAGCTACTTCTTTCTGCTCCTCAGCTCCTGACGTGGTAAACTGTGACGCCGTGCACAGCCTAAACTGCAGGCGACGCACTCGGTCCCATTGCGAAAAACACTCAGTTCCAGTTGCGTGGTTCTGCCCACACCCTGACAGGTTCACCTCTGCTGGGACTTCAGGAGGTTGGTGCATGACCCATCTCTTAAGTCAGTCAGTGACCATGACCTTCAGTAAAACCTGGTGGTTTTATTCTCATAGTCAGTCAACAACAATATTTATTGTAATGGAAGTAGATTTTTTTAAAAAGGAATTGGAATCATGTCTTTGTAAAATGCGTGTGCAGTCGTCAGATGTAAGGTGCTATTCAGTCCTTCTCTCCTTATTTTAGAGTGCTTTTCATTATTGTGGCTCTGTTTTGTGACTTGGGGAAACTGCTGACTTAGGTGTGTTGTCACCTTGAGCTGTGCACATAGAATTCCAATTTTGACATATCTAACGTGCAACTTTTCTCTCTTTTACAAGCCAGGTATTGAGCAGTTTTTTGGCCGATGGTCTAATTAAAACCCACCCTTCTCTGTTAAGGGATGGTTTTATTGGTTTTAAGTGGGGAAATAACCCAGTGTACTCATTTTTAATCTACAGAAAACCATTATTAGTTGCTCCTCTTGGCTTGTCCTTCTCCCCAGACCCTCCGCTCTGAAAGGAAGCAACAACCTTTCTCTCGAGGAGGCAGTGGCCTAGGAGGGGGTGGTACGTTAACAATTTTGGTTCCTCTTCAAAGCCAGACAGACGTGTGACTCACATCCTAAAGTATATAGTTTAGCATTAAATTGAAATTCAAGTCCTGAGTTTGATAGTGAATTTTAATGTAGTTGTTAAAGGTATGGATTCATGCTTTATAACTGTAGAGGCAAGCAAGTTTTTATTTTTTAAAGAGTTTGAAGGGAATAATTGTAAGTTTCTGTGCAGCAAAGTGGCTAATTACTCATCAAATACAAGAAGAGAATGTAGTATCTAAATCCAGATTTTTCTTACCTCTGGTACACTTCAGATTACTTACCTAATATGTATTGAGGGGTTTTAACCCTTAGTTTTATCAATTTTTCTAGTTTTATTTTATTTTTATAAAATAATTGAAAAAGAACCAAAAATGAATTCAGAAGTTCCATAGGTGGGTTTTGCCCCTTCTTGATTTTCCCCCCATAGTAAAACATTTTAGAAGACATTTTGAATCAAAATGTATTATGACCATTTAAAGTTTACTATTTTCTAAGAAGCCGAGCAACTCAAAGGGCCTCATTTCAGGTGGTACTCTATGTATTGTCTATGGACTCGTTTATACCTGTACAGTGGAGCTATGTGATGTCTTGTGCTTGCAGTATGGAAACCATGCAGTGCTGTTTTGTAAATTAACAGTTCCTGTATAAACTTATTATTTATATACATTGGCCTCTCTGTATAAGTTTTCATTTGCTACATGGATTGTAAAATTAATTATGAAATTATAATACCTGCTAAATACAATTCTGAGGCTTCATGTCATTGTCTTTAGTTTAATACCATGCCGTGTGTCTTGAGGATGTCCAATGCTTGCATGATACTAGGTGGTGATGCCACTTTAAATTAAGCCTTAATCAGATGTTAAATTTGTAAGTTTCAGAGTATGCAAAAATATTAGCTGAGTGAGTTTAAACTGTTCAGATTAAGATGCTGTATAATAATTCAACAAGTCTTTTCTTTGGAGTTAAAAAGGGAAACATTCAGTGATACACCTCTCTCCTCCCTGATCCCCCATGCTGTCTCCCCCTCTCCCTCCCTCCCCATCACTCTCTCTCTACCTCTCCCTCCCTCTAACCCTCTGTCTTTCTCTCTCCCCGTCTCTGGTCTGGCTTGGCTGTTGCCATTTTGTGGTGAAAGTGGACCATTGTGCTTTTCTGTGGCAGTCAGTCAAAAAGGCCTGTTCTGAAAGTCTTGAGACTTTTTCAGGGTTATTTTTAAATGTTTGGGGTTTTTTTTTTCCTCCAGTCTGAGATTTATTTATGGCTGATGGAGTGTACGATTTTGGTGTGGGTCTTATTTGCAAACCTGCTCATGTTCTAAGCTTTCTTCAGGTAGTGCCACCTGTCATTGCTTCTGCATATGATTAAAATGGATTTTGTTTTTGTAAAAGCATCTTAAATTTAGAGATAAAATGGAGGGGACCCAGCTTTCTCTACAATGTGGATCTACCTCAGTTAAACAGTTGGGTGCTATTTACTAAGTCTGTCAAATTAAATTGGAAAAAGTAACCAAACAGTGAGATACAACTCCACATGAAACTTGAAACCCTAATTTCCGTTTATTTAATAATACTTTTATTTATTTTGTGCCTTTTATGTTGAATCCTAATGCATTAAATCAGTATAAAATTAAATATTTTATATTGCAGGTGGGAAGAAAAGCCCAATTGGTCATGGAATTTTATAGATTTTTCCCCAGCCAACTACTATAATATATTGGAATCCCAACTGCCCTCTTGTGAAGAGGAAAAAAAACTTATGTCCAAGAGCAAATTAACATTTTACAAACAATAAATTCCAAACTCTTCTATATAGCTATCACTTCATTTTCTGCGCCAATGAAGGGGTGGCCAAAAAAAAAAATCAGAAGTCCTCTTACCATTGCTTTTCTAGCCATTCATGCCCCTTCCTCTGGCACATTTTTGTTAGTTTATTTCATAAGCAGCAAATGGATTATTGTGAATTCCACCTCTCCTGACCTACCTGCTGGGTGCTAATGACCATTGACAGAGAAAGGGGAGAGTCGGTGGCTGTCTGGAGGCAGAGCCCTGCATTCATCCACAGGGTCTCCGTAGGTAAGAAAAACAGGAGCTCGATGACTTTCTGTGCTTTTATATTTGGCAGTTTACAATTCTAGACCTTTCCTACTATGGCAGTCTTTTTTTTTTTTTTTCACTTAAGTCTTTGGAGGTAACACAATATTTTGGAGTCTTAAGAATTTGACTTTATACCAGTAAGAAATAAAAAAGAGAGATCTTTCCTGTAGTATATAGTTTTACTATTTCAAAGAGATCTCTGAATTTTACAAGAGAACCAACTTTCCTTACTGGCAAAATTTTGAAAGTTGATTTGGGAGGCTTTTTGCTGAAGGATCTCAAAAAAAGAAAAATGTTTTTAATTTTTTTAACTTCCATCAGGTTAATACTTAAGCTATATTTTATAAAGAATAAATCATCCTTTAGTATGCTGCATATAAAAATCGGCATTGTTGCACTTTCTCAGTTATAATAAATGCCCTGCAATTGGCTAATCAGTAGTAAGCATTTTGTTTTTAACCTAACGAGTACTTTGGGGCAGGCGATTAAATTTATATAGGTACCTCAAAAAAAAAAAGAACCTGAATATGCTGCATTTTATTTCTTTAGCTTTTACACGTAGCATTTTGTTTTGTTTTTGTTATTTTGTTTAGATATATGCTTTTTGGACCCCAATAGAGTGTTGAAAGAAATTTTAAAGTTACTCTTTTAGAGATATAGTATCTTTTCTTTTTTGTTTTTTAAACTTACTGCAATATCGCGTTCAGAGTTTGCCCTATGTTAGATTAATACTTTACCCAAACACACCCAAGGAAAAGGATAGCACGTTTACAAGCAGACAATGATGTTCCGAATCCTTTCTGTTCATGCTGCTTTCTTAGTTTCTTTCTCCATGTCATCGAGTTTGGATTAACTCATTTCTAAGCTCAAAAGTAAAAATCATGGCATCTTAATTTTTTTCGACACAGATGTCAAAAAATTGCCATTGAGTAAGTAGCATGATCCTAAATGTACTGGTGAAATTAGGCAGCCCCATCAACTGGTCTCCCTGGAGCGCCAGTCTTCACACCCCTTTATTATTCCTCAACACTCGCCCCAAACCGAACAGAGGGGAGTGGCTTGATTGACAAGATAAAACTGGTGAAGAAAGCTAAATGCTGAGAGAATGAGCATCTATTGTCATGTTTAAGCTTAGCTGGGTCCTTTCAAGTTTGTTTTTACAGCTTACTAGGTTAAGTAGTTTGCACTATTTTTGCAATAAATTCATGGAAAACCTAACAGTTACTTGTTTTGTTTCTTACTGTGTGTATATAAACTAATACTAAAAGTTTGGCATAGTGTTTTTTCACCTCCTTACATAACCCCTAACATGCACAGAATGCTGTAAATCTGATGAAATATGATGTGAATGATATTTTATAAAGTTATTTTGTATGGTGTCAGTTTTGTTTTGCCTCATAGTATGTCAGCAAAAAATAAAATTAATTCCTCATATTTACAGCTGCCTCTTCCAAATGCATTTATTTGAGCACTTCTTTCGGCACAGGTCAGAGTCCAGGTGTCCGAGGTGGGAGCATGTCCCCAGTGATGGAGGTCCAGAGACCCACTCAACACACAGCAGGGCTGTGCCTTGAAGGATACACTCAGCAGAGCTAGGCGCTACCTGAGAATTTGGCATGAGTCGGACAGGAGTGGGACCACCGAGGTATCTCAGATAGTTGTGTGTTTCTACTCTAGCAAGCCAGGAGGGACGATGAAGTAAAAAGCCATTCAGTGAGCCCCAGTCATGTGCACGGCCCCAAGCTGACCACATCCTGGTTCTCAGCCTGGTGGTCACTAAGCCCCTCCACCGGGGCTAGGTTTACACATGTCGGTTTACACAGCTCTGAAATTGCTGGTGGCCTCACTCTGATGGGGCTGTTTTAGACTTCTATCTATCCTGAAAAGAATACATGCTGCAGGGAAAAGAAGGGAGGGTTGGATTAAGAAAGCCAAAGAAATGGCAGAAAACCCTTAGGATGTACATTGTTGCTAAAGCAGGCCAGGCAAAGTTTTGTTCTCATTTAAAGCTATTTTCTGATTTTTAAGAATGATATGTATTTGTTACAGAAAATAATGAAAATTCAGATAACAATGAAGATGAAAATTTCAAATTATCTGATTATAATTAATTACACTAATAGGTAATTAATTGTCTATTAATGGTCTATTTTGTTCCAGAATCTTTATTTTAAACAAAATCAAGCTGTGCTTATTTCTTAACGTATCTAGAACTCTGTATTTCTTAGTATCTAAAACTACAAAGCACCTTTGTGCCCACTGGCCCTGGGACATACACTAGTCACAACTGGAAGAATATATAGAAACTGATGAGATCTACAACAATATACTCAATATGGCCTATCTTTGTTATATTCGCCCTATTTCACCACCATTTATTGAATGGCCAGAAGCAGTCAAGATCTGATTGGGAGGACTTAAACATAGAAGTAGTGTTTGACAGTATGTGTTGTATGAATTAGGAAAAGATTCCAGCTAATAGCTACTTGATCAGAGGATGTGAGATGTACGTTTATGCTCCATATAGGAGAAGGAGCCCCTATCAGCAGAAAAGGAAGGATGATGGAGGAGAGGAGTAGGATATAGAGGTCAATGTCAAGAGCCTTGAATGCCAAGTTGACAATTTACCCCATAGACAGTGCTCAGACACTGCACTTTTTAAAGCTGTGTGGTCTGGTGAAGAGCCCAACCTGGGATTTGAATTCCAGTTCCACCACTTCCTAGGTATGTCTTGGACTAGTTCCTTAACCTTAGATTCCATTCCCTTCTCTGTTAAATGTGGTTATTTACTTTGCAAGTTGTGAGGATTCAATGAAAATACACAGTGCACATAGACAGGGCCCAGACCCCACTGGCTACTCAAAATATCAGCTACTTTTAACACTTGTAACCAGGAAAAGGAGATTAATCTTCACAAAATCATTTTGATAAATCTGATAGCAGTATGCAAGATGGTAAAGAAATGAGTTAGGAAGCTACTGTAAAGTCTAGCACGTAGTTCAAGGAGGAACCAAAAAAGGTAAGTGCTTCCTAATTGATTGGATCTGAAGTGCTTATGGTGGGTTAAGGATGTCTCAGCTGGTTAAACACAGAAACCAGCTATTATTTTTCCTGGGGATTGGTTAAACAACCTCGCAATAGTTAAGGTGCAGATACTGAGGCCAAGCGCTGTACTTCAAAGAGACTGACACAGGAGACCTTTGTGATTGGGTCTGGCTATAAGTTTTTAGATATGACAAAAAAAGCACGATCCATGAAAGAAGAAATTGATAAACTGGACTTCCTCCACATTAAGACCTGCTCTTCAAAAGATGCTATTAAGAGAATGAAAAGACAAGCTCACAAGCTGGGAGAAAATGTTTACAAATCACATATCTGGCAAAAGACTTTCATTCAGAATATATAAAATTCAAAACAACAAAAACTAATACCAAGTTTTGTAGAGCAACTGGAACTCATTCACTGCTGGTAGTAATGCAAAATAGCAGAGTCACTTTGGAAAATAGGTTAGCACTTTCTTATAATCTTAAATATACAATTCCACTCCTAAGTATATATCCAAGTGTAATGAAATCCTATATTCACATAAAACCTGTGCACAAATGTTGATAAGGCTGTATTTGTAATCATCAAAACTGGAAATAGGCCAGGCACAGTGAGAGGTCATGGCAAGATGATTGCTTTAGGCCAGGAGTTCAAGACCAGCCTGGGCAACATAGCAAGACCCCATCTCTACCAAAAATAGAAAAAACTATCCAGGTGCGCACCTGTAGTCTCAGCTACTTGGAGGCTGAGGCAAGATGATTGCTTGAGCTCAGGTGTTTGAGGTTGCTGTGAGCTATGATGATCACGCCACTGCACTCTAGCCAGGGTGACAGAGCAAGACTGTCTCCCAAAAAAAAAAGCAGGAAACAATCTAAATAATTATCCAGGTACTTAGGAAATGGATAAACAAACTAGTATATCCATACAATGGTTTCTTACTCAGCAATGAAAAGGGACTACTGATACCTGCAACATGGATTAATCTCAAATGCATTATGCTAAATAGAAAAATAATAGACTCAAGTGCTACATACTGCATGATTCCATTTATATGACAGTATGAAAAGGACGGGCCAGCAAACTATGGTCTGTGAGCCAGATCCAGTCTTGTTTTTACATAGCATGTAAGCTAAGAAGAATTTACATTCTTAAATGGCTGGAGAAAATCAAGAATATTCATGATACATGAAAATTATATAAAATTCAAATTTCAGTTTCCAGAAATAAAGCTTTATTGAAATACAGGCACGCTTATTCCTTTACACATATTATCCATAGCTGCTGTTGTACAACAATGGCAGTTTAGTAGTTTTAACAGATTAGCACACAAAACTTAAAACTCCTGCCATAGGGACAAAGAATAACTCAGTGGTTGCCAGGATAAAAGGTGGGGATGGATTTGACCATAAGGGAGTTTTTTGGAAGAACTGTAGTATCTTAATTGTGGTGGTTACATGACTATATTTGCCCAAAAACTCAGGACTGCATGCTAAAAAGTGGATTTTAATATATTTTATTTTAAAATAAATTTTAATAGACAAGAGGGACAGAAAACAGCAGTGGTTGCCAGGGCTGGGGAAGAGACTAACTTCAAGGGTGAACAGGCAAATATTTTGGATAGAACTGTTCTGCATATTGACTGGTTACAAAGCATCTGTCAAAATTGAGTTTGAATACTAAAAAGGGTAATTTGCTGGATGTAAATTATAACTCATTTTTTAAAAGATAT
>VBSM01001124.1:75975260-75987022 GCA_008086735.1 Cheirogaleus medius | reverse complement strand
CGGCAGCCGCGGTAGGGACGGGGGAGGGGAGAGTGCAGCAATATGGCGCCTGCCTCGCAGTCCACTCCCTTACTTTTTATAGCCTCAGGGCTGATAAGGCTAAAGGTCAGACTGACCTTTGATACTACGTGATGCATAATTACAACATAAATTGAATTCACAGCTTCACCAGGTCTTCTGTGTAAAGTTAGGCTATTGATTGGGAAGAGTGGGGTCCTGAGAATTAAAATGGGGACAGTTGGAATGATACACTAAATCTGAGAACCTTTAACCTCCAATCCCTCAGAGCCTCTTTGTCAATGGAAATAGCTGGTGGCCTCCTCCCTATCTGAGGAGATTAGTCTCTGCTTGCTGGAAGTCCTGTTAATGCAATGCCCTCTTGAGGTGGGTACCTGGCGAGAGAATGCTAACCTGAAGAACTGCCCCTCACTACCTCTAGTCTATAATTTAGTCAGATGCCAGCGTGCCCCAAGGAAACAACTACAAAACCTGATTTGGGAGGAGATGTTCACACAGCTGAAATAAGTGTAGAATATTAATTCGTTTTTAGCAGCAGAAACCTAGGGAATATATGGGGAATGGATTCTAATGGTGTCAGTCCAGAGCATAACATTGGATCAGGCTGAATTTATCAATAAGCTGACTTACCAGAGATTCTGGATACAATGTGTTAACTTCAACAGCTGGGAATGGCTCCAACAGTTGCTTAGCTAAGCCAGTGGCATGAGGTCTAGACTGCAGTGTCCTGCACTGGTGGCTTTCTTTGCCTTTGAGAGATGATATAGACCACATTCAAGCAAGATGCTCTGACCCATTTATCAGATAGCCCCGAAGATCTAGTGGTACTCAAGGTGTCCATGACAGATCACACTCTTGTGAATTCTGGCAGGGCCCAGTATGAGAGTTACAGCACAGACTCCAAGAGGTTTGGAGCAAAGTTATACTCTCTTCTGTAAATAACTATTCATTTCAGTAACAGCTTCAGATTTGCCACTGGGCACTGGTCGAGATCAAATGTCAGACTCTGAGACCCCAAATGAGTGTGTGACCTGAACTGGTGCGATGTGACCCATTGAGCCACACACCACACTCCATTGTCAAGGGGAAGACCAGCCTTGAGCAGCTCCCAAGAGCACAAGTAAGTCACACAAGCTGGTGGCTCAGACTTCCATGGCACCTCCTCCCCTATTCCCTGCCACTGTGGCTTCATGGGGATTCTCCGTGGGCAGAAGAATGGAAAAGAAAAATGCCAACCCAGTTAACAGATTGTTTCGTAAATATGCCAGCACCAGCCTGAAGCGGAATGTTGTAGCACAACAGCTTCATTCCAGAGTGTGCTGAAAGGTAGAGGTGAAGGGAATTCCCCCAGTGGCCACTTGCCTGGATAGAGAGAAAGCCGGAGGTGTCAGATCTACACCAGTTCCAGGGCAGTAGCTAACAATTTGACTGGAGGGCCAGGAACTTGGAAAGAACAAGTTTGAAGACTTAAAGACAGGAAGGTCTGGGGAGAGGTGTGTGGATGGGCCTCTCAGAATGGGGTGGGATGTGAGGGCGTCTGTGTCCCATCTGGATGCTTCTCCCTCACCTGTCTGCTTCTCCTGTTTCTGATACTGCCGGGACCCTGTCAGCGTTCACGTTTGTGACCCTGACTTAGGTCATTGCTCAAGAGTGATCTTTTTGGCCATAGGTTTCTCCCACTGGACTAGCACAGTGGCAAGTAAAAACAAAGAAAGTAACCCATTCTAATAAGCTGACACCTCTGCTACTTACTCGCTCCCTCAGTGTGACTCTCAGTTTCCTTGTCTGTGAAACAAAGTCAGTAGCATCTGCTCCCAGCATTGTTGAGAAGCTCTTGTGACCTCTTGCATGTAAAGCCCCAGGCAAAAAACACAAACGTTCCCTTCTTCTCCAAGAAGGAGGAATAACCAAGGTTGAAATGAATTTGGGATGGAATTAGGAAGCAAGATTTTAAGAGCCGAGGCCACATCTTATTATGCACGCCTGGAAGTGCTTAATAAATATTTAATAATGATAATAATAATCATTTAGCTTGATGGAATATAATTATACAAATTGTGAAAATAAATTATGCCAAGCTGTCATTACAGATAATGGCCTGAATACAGGGGTAACTGATGGGGGGCAGGCCAGACCCCAGTGCTGTGAGGCTGCCAGCAGGCGGGCAGCTTGCAGAGCTGCTGTGAGTCCTCCCGAGGAGGGGCGGGGGCTGGCAGCTGGGACAGAGGGCCAGGAGGGAGCATCTGGGCCAAGGGGGAAGGTCGGTGGGCACCAGGCTGTACACAGCTTTGTGGCCCAGGATGGTGGACCCATCCCACAGGATGACGGAATGGGAAGAACCTGGAGAGCTCTCAACATGAGAGTGACAAGAACTGATATATGAGCCTTTTAACATTTTTTATTATGGTAAAATATATATAACATAAAATTTACCACTTTTAAGCGTACATTCAGTGGCATTAAATACATTCCCATTGTTGTACAACCATCACCACCAGCCCCTGGTAACTATCATTGTACTTTCTGTCTCTATGAACTTGACTACTCTAAGTACCTCATATAAGTAGAGTCATACAGGATTTGTCCATTTGTGACTAGCTTGTTTCACTTAGTAGAAAGTCTTCAAGGTTCATTCATGTTGTAGCATATGTCAGAATTTTCTTCCTTTTTAAAGCTGAGTAATAGTCCATTATATGGATACACAACATTTTGCCTATAAATCCGTCATTTAACACTTGGATTGCTTCTACGTTTTGGCTACTGTGAATAAGGTTACTGTGAACATGGATGTGCAAATACCTGTTCCAGGTGCCTGCTTTCGATTCTTTTGAGTATAAATCCAGAAGTGGAGTTGCTGGGTCATATGGTAATTCCATATTTAATTCTTTGAGGAACCTCCATATTGTTTTCTATGGCAGATGTACTATTTTGCATCGCTAACAACAGTGCCCAAGGTTTCCAATTTCTCCACATCCTTGCCAACGTTTGTTATTTTCCATTTGTTTTTTTTTTAATAGTTTCCATCTTAATGGGTGGGAGGTGGTATCTCATTGCAGTTTTGATTTTCATTTCCCTAATGATTAGTGATGTTGAGCATCTTTTCATATACTTATTGGCCATTTGTATGTCTTCTTTGGAGAAATATCTATTCAAGTCCTTTGCCCATTTTTAAATCAGTTGTTTGTTTTTGTTGTTGAGTTTTAGGAATTCTCTATATATTATGGATATTAATCCCTTATATATATGATTTACAAATATTTTCTCACATTCTATGGGTTGCCCTTATCCTTTGTTGATAGTGTCTTTTGATGTCTAAATTTTTAAAATTTTCATGAAGTCTAATTTGTCTATTTTTTCTTTCATTGCCTGTGCCTTTGGTGTCATATCCAAAAAAACATTGTCAAATCTAGCTTTGTGAGGAGCTGGGCACAGTGGCTCACACCTGTAATCCTAGCAACACGGGAGGCTGAGGCGAGTTTCCTAAGTGCCTCCCACAGCAGGCATCGGGGCCACCTCCTCCTGGGCACCCCTCTCCTCCAGCCACCCTCATGCCTACCCCACCTCGCAGGCCTTGTCTGTGCAACTGGAGCCTCGGCAACCTGTAGGGCCGTTGAGGACAGGCAACATGTTTTATCCATCTTTGTTTCCTGGTGCCCAGGATGAAGCCTGGAATATGGATCTCTAGACTGAAAGATTAAGGGGTAATTTTTTAAGTTATTGTTATTTTTCATTAATATTCTAATTTTTAGGCCCTAGCCATGTATTATTTGTGTAATTATTAAAAATAATAAAGGCTAAAAAGCAAAATAAAACAGAAAAATGGAGGTGGCATAACCAATCAGTTGGAAATGATAAAAAAAAGAATTAACAAAGTAAGGGCATTCACTCATGCATTCAATAACGATGGCAGGGGCAGCACTGGGCCAGCAGCTGGGATGTGCACTCTGCAAGAAGAGGCATGATCCAGTGGTACCCAGTGTTAGAGTGCGTGACAGCTGCAGCTCTCACTGCCGGTGGCAATGTTATAGGGTACAAACACTTTGGAACACAAATTGCAGCTCTTAAAAAGTTAAACATCCTTTTACCATGTGACCTAGCAATTTTCTATTCCTGCTATTTACCCAAAGAAACAAATACTTATGTCCACACAGAGATTGTCCTCGAATGTTCATACCAGCCTTATTCATAATGGCTAAGAATGGAAACAACCCGAATGCCCACGAGCAGATGGATTGTTAAAGAAATCACGGCACACCCACACCGTGGAATACTCAGCAATAGGAAACACAGCAGCCGGGCTGAACATCACACAAGCATCATGCTAAGGAAAAGCCAGACACAGAAGACATATAGTGCATGACTCTATTAAATGAAATCCTAGATCAGGCTAAACCAATTCATAGTGACAGAAAACAGATCCTTGGTTGGCTGCCAGAGGTGTGGGGATGGGGGCTGACTGCTAAGGGGCTTGGTGGGAATGTTCTGGATCTTAACTGTGGTGATGGTTACAAGGGCATAGACATTTGTCAAAACTCATTGAATCATACACTTAAAAGGGATGCCTTTTGCTGTATGAAATTATGTCATGCTGAAGTTGGTTTAAAAGAAAAGGCACTGTCGCTGCTCTCATGGAGCCGGAAGGCTGGGGGGATGAGAGATGGAATTCAAGTAATGACAGAAATGCACGTAGAGTCACAAACTGTGATAAGTATCTTGAAGAGAAGGTTCAGGGGCTTTGAAGACCTCATAGAAAGAGCCCCAAGGGTGGGGTGGGCTCCCCAGGTGAGAGCAGAGGGTGAGCTGGCATCAGTTTGTCAAAGGGGGTGGGGGTGGGGGTGGGGGAAGCGGCCCAGGCTGAGGAAATGGCCTGTGCAGATGCTGTGCATAAAAGACAAGGACCCAGGCTGGGCACGGTGGCTCACACCTGCAATCCCAGCACTTTGGGAGGCTGAGGTAGGAGGATCACTTGAGGCTAGGAATTCAAGGCCAGCCTGAGCAACATAGCAAGACCACATCTCTAAAAAAAAAAAAAAAAGAAAAATTAGCCAGGCACAGTGCAGTTCCCTGTAGTCCTAGCTACGGGGGAGGCTGAGGTGGGAGGATGGCTTTAGCCCAGGAATTTGAAGTTGCGGTGAACTATGATGACACCACTGCACTGCAGCCTGGGTGACAGAGGGAGACCCTGTCTCTATAATAAACAAAAATAAAAGACCTGATGCTGGGAGCCCCCAAGAGCAAACCTGTTTGGGGGAGGTGAGGTGGGTTTCACATTAGAGATGAAATCTGACCTGGAACTGATTATTTCCGTTATCATCATCATCATCATCATCATCATTATTACAAATACATTTTTTCTTATTACAAAAGCAACACCTCTTAAAGATAGAAAAAAATGAGAAAAAGCAGATAGGCAAAAAGAAGAAAAAGAAACACCTCATGCAGATTTCTGGTGTGTCCCCCCCAGACCCCGCTATTGAGTTGGGCCCTGAAGGACCAGCAGGAGTTCCCAGCCAGGGAGAGAGGAAAGGGCACTTTGGGCCCCAGGAGCAGCCTGGACGAAGGCGGGGGCGTGCAGGAACTCCAGGCAGGCAGTGCCACTAGGAATCATGCTCCTGGATGTGGTCTAAGCTAGAGGGGACAGAGATGGCCAGGCCACATCCCAGCTGCAGTTAGGCTGGGCCCCAGTTCCTGTTGTGGGGGTGAGGGGGATGGGAAGGGGTTGGGATCCAGCTTTGATGTAAGAATTGTGCCACTGTCCCCATGGACCCATGCCCTTAGTCTTACAGAACTTACCTCTAGACTCACCACAAAATTGTTAATTCCCCCCACCAGCGATTAGGCTTAAAAATGGTTTGCCTCAGTCTCTGAGGGCATTCATGTGTTGTCCGCATGGCCAGATTCCTCTCCAGACACTGCCTGCTAAATGTCTCCTTGTGTCTCTAACACCCCATTGTCTTTCCCTGTGCCTGGCACCCTCCTGGGCCTGGGTTATTGGCCGACTGGAAACCCCGCACTGTGTGTGGGCAGGCCCCCTGGGGGGCCCCCACTCTGCTGCAGACCCTCCAAGAGGCCTGGGGTGGCGCCTCTCAGCCCCCCAGGTCCTCCTCCACAGGCAAGGAGCACTAAAGGTTGCCTAACTTTCCCTTGGCAAAGGCAGTTCACACCCAGCTCAGCCTCTGCTGTGACCCCTCCTGCTGCAGCGCTGGGGGAATGAACTCAGCCCATGTGGGAGGCATTTCCAAAGCCCTCACCCTCAGACCCAGGGACCTGCTTGGGGTCTGGATGCCTCTCAACAAAGGCCCTCAGGGACCTTGTCCAGCCCTGCCTTTCCTCGCCCAGCCAGTGACCTCCTGGAGTCTTTTTGTGGCCCATGCTCACTTGGGTGCTCAGATTCATTACTTCCCATCTGGGGTTTGTTAAAGAAGAAAATTCTTCAATGATACTTAGGAGAGCACAGTAAGAAGACTTTTCCCAGGACCATGGAGATAGGGATGGGGACTCCTGCAGCAGGGTGTTGCAGTGGGGAGGGAGATTGGGCTCAACTAACACAGCCAGGGCCCGTGGGGTTATGACCAAGGAGCGGGGAGGGGTCAGGGATGGAAAGTTACAAGAGGAAACATGAGGGTGAGGAGGATTCTTGCTAAAGGCAGGCCAGGGTGCTCAGACATTGCCCAGGGATGTGGAGGATGAGGATGACAAGCCAGATCAGATAGGAGGGTGAGGGTTCTTGCTAAGCTGACTTAGCAGAGCTCTTTGGTCAAACTGGATTTTCAAAGGAAGTGCACAGATGGGCCTTGGGGAAGAGTCAGGAGTCTGACTAAAGATTGGCCGAGAAAAGCATCTTTGTTAGGTTTGCTGGTCTCTTGGCATCAGGCAAGTTGCTTTAGGTCTCTGGCCCACCCTTTCTTTGGCCATAAAAGAAGAGTAGCACCTACATGTAGGATGGTGTGGCATTGAAGCCAGCTAGTGTGAAGAGGTACCCTCCAGTGCCTAGCAGAGAGCACACAGTAGATAAATGTCTGTCCTTCCATCCACCCACAAATTTGCCCTGTGAGTGAACAGCCAAGTGTCTGAGCATCTGGCCTAGTTTGCCAGGAAGGTCCCTTTGAACTAGTATAGTTATTAACAAATCCCCCTTTCACTCTCCAACGTCTCCCATGTAGCTGGGACTACAGGTGCATGCTACAACGCCTGGCTAGTTTTTCTATTTTTGTAGAGATGGAGTCTCATTCTTGCTCAGGCTGGTCTTGTACTCCTGGCCTTAAGCGATCCTCCCGCCTCAGTCTCCCACAGTGCTAGGATTACAGGTGTGAGCCACCATGCCTGGCCTGCTTTTTTTTTTTTAAAAAAAGAGGTCTTTTGAGCAAGAATGTATTACTGTTGGGGGGTAAGCAAACTGTATCAGTCAGGGTTCTCCACAGAGACAGAACCAATAGGATATATGAGGGGGATTTATTAGGAAACTGGGTTCACATGATCACAGAGGCCATCCTTGAGCTGGAGAACCAGAGAAGCCAGTAGTGTGGCTTAGTCCAGGCCTGGAAGCCTCAGAACCAGGGGAGCCAATGGTGCATCCCCCGGTCTGAGACTGAAGGCCCAAGAGCCCCAGAGTCCAAAAGCCAAAGAACCTGGAGTATGATGTGCAAGGGCAGGAAGAGAAAAAACATCCAGTTCCAGAAGGGAGAGAGAGCAGAGGGATCGAATCCCCCTCTTCATCCTATTTGTCCCAGCCAGGTCCCCAGTGCATTGGATGGTGGCATCCACACTGGGCAGGTCTTCCTCTCTCTGGTCCCACCGGACTCACATGTTAGTCTCCCTGGAGACACCCTCACAGACACCCAGACACAGGCTTTACCAGCCAGTCAGGCAGACACCTAAAATGAACCATCCCGCAAGACTCTTGAGACTCCTCTGCCTTCATTTCAAGCAACAAACAAAAGTTCAAATAACTACAACTAACAAAGTGAGCACATTCAGGAAAAGCCAGTCAAAAGCAGAGAAGGCACTATCACCCCCTTATAAACAGGAAGGGCCATCCTAGTGTGTTTGGGCCTGTTTCTCCCTCTTCCTGCATGGCCAGCAAGAAACTTTGGTTCCAGTGCGGGGAACCTAGAATGCTGTAAAGATGCCTTCACTTTGGCCTGGAATCATGGCGGCTCAGTGTGGCCACCCTGGCGGTGCCCCTGTTGCTCAGAAGGTCTTGTGGCAATTTGCAGTGAGCTTGATTAATAATGCAGATGAGGGGACAAAGCAAGGGTCCCTTAATGAGTGTGGCTTATTGGATAGGGCTCTCATTTACATCCTGCTGGGGCTGTGCAAGTTATACCGACTTCCTGGGAAGCTATTTGGCAGCATGTACATGATGGGCTGTTAGGGCCTTAAAAATGGGATTAGCCAGAGGTGGGGAACCTGGGGCTCTAAGGCCACATGTGGCCTTCTAGGTCCTTAAGTGCCCTTTTGACTGAATCTAAATTTTACAGAACAAATCCTTTTATTTTTATTAATACAGTTTGTTTGTCTTTTATATTTTTATTTTATTTTTTAAAATGAACGTATTTAAAATACCAAAGAATAAGATAAGTTTCAGCGAAATAATCCTCCCAGATTGATTGACACAATTAGAACATTAGTAAGCCGTAAGGGCTAGACTAACGGCTGCTACACTCAAGATTTACTTCTCACTTCCCCCACCTGACTGGCACCACTGCCGCATGAGGCTGGTTGGTGAGAGTTTATGGGGGTCAAGTATGCTAGTCTGTTATCAGCTTTTGACAATGGTGCACTGTGTTTCTGTTTGAAGTGGAATTTGTGAACAGTTGCACAGCTCAACAGTATTTTTTAATTCTGTCTGCTTAATAGCCCGTCATGTCAAAGAAGACCAAGAGAATGCTGAAGGAAGAAAATAGATTTTTAAATGAGGATTGGGAACTGCAATATTATCTTGTTTCTGCTAAAGATAAGATGATTTGCTTGTTTTGTGATACTGCAATATCAACATTAAAGAAATTCAATGCTCATCAGAATTATGACACTCATAAGGACCACAAATATTTTAAATTAGAAGGAGAGGTGCAAAAGGTTGTATTGCAGAAATTAAAAGATGAAAAGCAAAAGCAAAGACAATTTTTTCAAGCAGCAATAAGACCTGGAAATAATGCCACTGAAGCAACTTATAAAATAGCTATATACTTGGGGAAAAAGGGAAGCCATTCAGTGATGTAGAAATTGTGAAAGAATGCATTGTGGAGGTTGTAGGATGCTTAGATCCTGATAATGTTTCAAAGAACAAACAACTGCCTCTTTCAACAGAACCATACTGATTGGCAGCATGAATTATGCTTCAACTTAACAACTTCATACAGTACTTCAAAAGGAAAATATATATTATTTAATCAATTTGGATGACTCAACTGATACTACTGACTGAAGCAGGTTTTATACTTCACTTGGGTCATAACAGAAGATTTTCTTTGCTACAAAGAGTTACTTGCTTTGGGCACTCTTGCAAACAGAACATGGGGAATAGATATCTTCAACAACTTTCAAGATAAATGTTGTGAAGTTGGAATGAATTTGGTAAATTTAGTGATCCTTACAGAAACCACGAAGGGTTTATTGCACAGATTAAAAAAAAAGTATTAACAGATCCAGATCCTCTTATTTCTTTTCATTGTATTTTGCATTAGCAAAACCTATGTGCTAACACTACTATTTTAAGTGACACTTTGCAACAAGTTATAAGTATTGTTAACTATATTCATGCAAATGCAACACAGCATCTCAGTTTCATAACATGCTAAAGTTGAAGAATGAGGTATTCAGTGTGGATTTGCTGTATTATTCTAAAGAGCGTTGGCTATCGCAGGGACAGCACAGGTGTTAGCCAAAATTTTATCTCTGCGAGAACAGATAGCTAGATTTTATGAAGAACAGAATCAGTAATGTGAATTACTGAAAAAAGATTGCTATAGGAGTGTAGCATTTCTGTGTGATATCATGTCAAATCAAAACAACTTGAGTATTTCTTTGCAAAGTAAAACTAAGTCTATATATGATATGTGGCAAAAAATCCAAGCATTTTGGAAAAAGTTATCTTTTTTCAAAACACTTCTTCAAAAGGAAATTTTGGATGAACATTTTCCCAGGTTAGCAAAGGCCACTGATGAGCAGGATGACGTATGCAAATTGTTTGGAGAATACGCAGCTGTTATAGACCTGTTATTAATAATCGGAGAATACAATGAAAGCTTCACTGACTTTGAGAATCATGACATCACACTCAAATTAGCATTTCAGCCTCACCTAGCTGATATCACCAGGGCACCTAAAGAACTACAGACGGAATTGATTGAGCTCTCAGTAGATGACATTTTAAAGTCATTGTTTAATGCTAAGAAAGATCCAACCGAAATACAGAAGAATGCAGTAGAATACCCACACCTTTACTAACATGCCCCCAAAATACTTTCTTGCTTTTCAACCACTTATTGCTTTGAATATGCATTCTCCTACCTAACCCAAATCAAGACACCCTTAAGGTCACAAATGACTGACACCCATCTTGAGGGTCAACTAAAACAGCGGACCTCCATGCTGCAACCAAATATTCAAATGCTTTCCAACAAAAAGATACAACAAAGTCATTAAAAGGTTAGTTAACTTTAAAGTTAACAAATAGTTTTCATTTTTTGAAATTATTGAGTACATAGTACTTAGATTTTTACAAAATAATGTACATTTTTAAGTATATCTAATTGAAGTACCTTGAATGTAGCCTTATTTGATTACAGCTAAATTAATGGCGCCTTCCAACATGAAAAGGTTCCCCACCCCTGGACTTAGCCTTTGATTCAGGAACTCTGCCTCTGGGAATGTCTCTAAAGAAATAATATGGGCCGGTTTGGTGGCTCACGCCTATAATCCTAGCACTCTGGGAAGTCAAGGTGGGAGGATCGCTTAAGGTCAGGAGTTTGTGACCAGCCTGAGCAAGAGCAAGACTGTCTCTACTAAAAATAGAAAAAAATAGCTGGGCAATTAAAAAGAGACACAAACAAGCAAAAAAATTAGGCATGGTAACAAGTGCCTGTAGTCCCAGCTACTTGGGAGGCTGAGGCAGGAGGATCGCTTGAGCCCAGGAGTTTGAGGTTGCCGTGAGCTAGGATGACACCACAGTACTCTAGCCCAGGCAACAGTGCAAGACTCTGTCTCAAAAAAAAAAAAAAAAAGAAGAAGAAGAAAGAAATAATCTGACGTTTGCAAAAAGCATTATGCACAAAGTTATTTATAGCAGTGTTAATAGTCTGGTTGGAGCCTTTTTGTTGAGTGGAAGGGACAATTGGATTATCAATGTCAGATATAAAAACTTTACATAAAAGCTTTAACATGATGTTTATATACAACTTTTAACAGCATAGAAAATGCTTTTGTTAAATGGGAAAGCAGGCATAATGTTACACACACTAATTATAACCATATTAACTAAAAACTTGGGCTAGAAAAAGTCTGAAAAGGCTTTTGGGAAACAATTCTGTGTGTCTTAAGTTTCTGCACACTTTGCAAGCAAAGGCACTGACAGTTTCTGTTCCAGACTATCTTTTCAAGGATTTTTGCATAGAAAACAGCCTTGAAATTAGAGAGAGTGTCTCCATCTGAGCAGGTTTTGCCTACTACCCATCGTAATAAAGATACCTGGGTGGCTCACGCCTGTAATCCTAGCACTCTGGGAGGCCGAGGCAGGCAGATCG
>VBSM01001124.1:75954142-75971955 GCA_008086735.1 Cheirogaleus medius | reverse complement strand
TTTTTTTTTTGAGGCAGAGTCTTCCTCTGTCACCCCGGGTACAGTGCAGTGGCATCATCATCAGAGTCTTCCTCTGTCACCCCGGGTACAGTGCAGTGGCATCATCATAGCTCACTGCAACCTCCACTGCAACCTCCAGCTCATGTACTCAAGCCATTCTCCTGCCTCAGTTGCCTGTGTAGCTGGGACTATGGGCATGTGCCATCACGCCTGGCTAATTTTTCTATTTTTGGTAGAGATAGAGTCTTGCTTTTGCCCAGGCTGGTCTCGAACTCCTGAACTCAAGCAATCCTCCTGCCTTGGCCTCACCAAAGTGCTAGGATTTCAGGTGTGAGCCACCGCACCCAGCCCAACTATGTGCCTTTTGAGGAGAAATCTCTAATCATGGAGACAGAAGAACAGGACTGTGGCTTAACTACTGATTTTCGGTGGAAATACAGTCGCCCCTCAGTATCCGTGGGGTATTGGTTCCAGGACGCCCAGCTGATACCAAAATCCACGTATGTTCAAGTCCTTGATATAAAATGAACAGTATTTGTATATAACCTACGCACATTCTCTCATATACTTTAAGTCATCTCTAGATTATTTATATTATGCAATACATTATAAATGCCATGTAAATAATTCTTATACTGTATTATTTAGGGAATAATGACAAGAAAAACACGTCTGTACATGTTCAGTACAGATGCAACCATTTATTTTTTTCCCAAATATTTTTGATCCACGGTAGTTGAATCCTTGGACGTGGAACCCACTGAGATGGAGGGCTGACTGTAAAGCTTTTTGAGTGTTCTCACCTGAATCCATAAGCAGATTTATTGACTAAAGTAATGTATTTCAGGAGCAAAAAAATAAGAGTATAAATTCGCCTGGACCCGGACTCAGGAGTGCTGTGGCCCCTGCTGCCCCAGAAGTGTGTGCACTTCCCAGATCCCTGGAGCTGTGTTTCTCCCCACGTCCTGGCCAGCTCAATCATGGCACCCAGAGATGTCCCCATCCTAATCCCAGGGACCTGTGCATATGTTAGGATATGTGCCAAAGGGGAATTAAGGCTGCAGATTAAATTAGGGTTGCTAATCAGCAGTTGTTAAAACAGGGAGATTATTCTAGGTTATCTGGTCGTGCCCAATGTAATCACGAGGGTCCTTAAAAGTGGACTAGGCAGGCAGAAGAGGAGAGTCAGAGGGAGATGTGAGTGTAGAAGAGGTCGGAGCGATGGGATGTAAGGACTCAACCTGCTGTTGCTGGCTTTGAGGATGGAAGAAGGGCAGGAGCCGTGGGTGCGGGCAGCCTCTGGAAGGTGCCTGAGAGGAACAGATTCTGCCCCAGACCCCCCAGAAAGGAGCACAGCCCTGCTGACATCTTGACTTTAGCTCAACGAGACCCATTTCAGAGAGCTGACCTCCAGAATTGTGAGATAATGAACTTGTCTGTTGTGTTGTTTTAGGCCACTAGGTTATGGTAATTTGTTACAGCAGCAGAAAGAAAACTAATACATGCCGCGTGTTTAAATCTTCTCATGACACCTCCTCTGTATCCTTCTGTCTGTCCTCTCTATCCTGGTCGCCCCTGCCCTAGGTGACCCCACTCATGTTGTGAAGGAACCATTATCTCCCTGTCTTTGTCAGCCTGTCGTCCCCTCCACTCAACCCTGTTGTGAGCACCATGTCCACGGGAGCAAGTGCGAGGTTCTTAGCATGGCACCTCAGGGCTTCCGTAGATGCACATTCCGCCCTTTCAGGAACCAACCCTCTTTCTCTTTCAGTCTGTGTGTTTCAGGTGGGGCTGACCCCATCCCAGCCCTGGTAACTGTCCAGTCAGGACACCTCACCCTATTGGCCATAATCGATTGCCTTAAGGTAAGCATGTGTCACAACTCAGGTTCAGAACTTCTGAATCTCTTTCCAGAGTTGTCCTATTGCTAGGATGTAGGTCTGAGCTGGACTGTCCATGACCATCCTTGCTACAGTGAGGGGAAAGCCTGGCTGAGAATGAAGCCAAAACAGATGGCAGCAGAGTCGAGGGGTGGTATCAAGATGACAGCATGGAGCTGCTGGATTCAGCCATTCCTGAAAGAAGATCTGCTCCTGGACTTTTCTTTCAACGAGGCAGTAAATTCATTTTTTACTTAAGCCATTTCTTAGGTTTCTGACATTTGCAACTAAGAGTCCCTTGACTAATATAAAGGCCTTTGGAAAGTGACTGCAGTCCACCTCTTCTGAATTCCCAACCTGGCTCAGTGCTGGGATGTAATCAGTGCGCCATAACTCTTCACCTGTTCTGTTTAACAACCAGGAGTCCAGGAGAGTCCGGTGGGTTGGAAGATAAAGGACAATTTGGGTCTACATGAGAGCAAGCTCAGAGTGGAGAGGAAGCAGACAGGAGGCTTGCCAAGCGACTTGGCCAGCATCTTCACCCCCGGCCTCCCACACACACACTGGGCATCTATCTAGAGGCTCTAAAAGCAGCCATTTCTTTACTAACAAAATCCCAAGCTTATTTCCCCTCCTAAAAGTGGCAATGTCCTTAGGGGAGCTACACCCCTGCCCACCTCTTGCATCTTGATTGGTCCAAGCCAAGCATGGGGACATGTGCCCCTTGCCACAAGAGCAGTTCCAGCACAGGCATGTGATACAATTTCTGGTTAATGAGGCATGTAGAGAAATAACTACAAGCATTCTGGGTAGGTTGTTCTGTTCTCAAAAAGAGGCATGAAGTTAATTAAACATAGAGTTACCATATGACCCAGCAATTCCACTCCTATGTATAGACCCAAGAGAACTGAGAATATGTTCACACAAAAATGTGTGCACAAATGTTCATTGCAGCATTATTCACAATAGCCAAAGGGTAGAAACTACCCAAGTGTTCATCAAAAGCTGAATGGATAAACAAAAAAACAACAGATTCTTATCCAGCCTTGAAAAGGAGGTGAAATTCTGACACATGCTACAACATGGATGAAACCTGAGGACATTCTGTTAAGTGAAATAAACCAGTCATTAAAAGACAAATAGCGTATGTGGTTCCACTTATATGAGGTACCTAGAGTAGTTAGATTCATAGAAACAAAAAGTGGAACAGTGGTTACTGGGGTGGGAGAGGAGATAATGGGGAGTTGTTTAACACGGGGAGTACTGGCTTTGCAAGATGAAAAGACTTCTGGAGACCGGTTGTACAACAATGTGAATGTACTTAACAGTACTGAACTGCACACTTAAAAATGGCTAAGGTGTAAATTTTATGTTACATGTATTTTACAACAATTAAAATATTTTTAAAAAGGAATGAAGTACTGATACAGGCTACAACATAAACCTTGAAAACATTATGCTAAGTAAAAGAAGCCAGACGCATAAGACTACATATTGTTGATTCTTGTTATATGAAATGTCCAAATAGGCAAATCCATAGAGACCTAGAGTAGCTGAGTGGTTGCCACGGGCTGGGAGGAGATGGGGCTGGGGAGATACTGCTTAATGTGCATTGGATTTCTTTCTAAGATGATAGAAATGTTCTTTTCTGGAATTAGATAGAGGTAATGGTGGCACAACATGGTGAATATAATAAAAACCACTGAACTGTACACTTTAAAATGGTTAGTTTTATGTTCTGTGAATTATATCTCAATTTTAAAAAAGAGGTGGGAGTGGTGGCTCACACCTATAGTCCCAACATTTTGGGAGGTGAGGCAGGAGCATCACTTGAGGCCAGGAGTTTGAGACTTGCCTGGGCAACATTGCAAGACCCCATCTTTACAAAAAATAAAAATAAAAAAATTAGCCGGATGTAGTGGCGCACACCTGTAGTCCCAGCTACTCAGGAGGCTGGGCAGAAGGACTGCTTAGGCTTAGGAGCTTGAAGCTGCAGTGAGCTGTGCTACTTCACTCCAGCCTGGGTGACAGAGTGAAACCCTGTCTCTAAAAATTAAGAAAAGAAAAGAAAGAAGCACAAGACAGGGACAACCCCTTTTTCCTGCCTCTAGGTTTGATATATAAGGGTGTGATACCTGGAGCTACTGCAACTATCTTGTAGCCATGAGGGATCCTGGACACACAGACAGCAGCCAGGCACAGAGATGGGAGGCACTGGGGCCCTTGATGACATTGATGAGCTCCTGAGATAATCCACTCCCTCTTGACTTCTTGTAATATGACATAATCAATGTCCTTATTGTTGAAGCCAGTTACTGCTGGTCCTTGCAGCCAAGAGCATCCCTCCACAAAGCCCTAAGCACACTGAACATCTTCTATGGGTCTCTCCCACCAGAGAAGCAAATCTAGAGGAAGTGCCTGCCCTCCACACTTGGCTGTTGCTGTGCCCTCCCCTCTACTGCTCCTCCCCCAGCCACACCCCCCTTTGCCCACCTTGATATCATGGGGCCAATGCTGCCTCCTTGGATGTCCTTTCTGGGCCCTCCATGAATGTCTGTTAAAACCCCCCTGCAACAGGCTCCAGAGCATCAGGGTTGACCACCTGTCCCTGGGCCTGATCCATGAGGCCTCTTTCACATGAGCCTGATAGCAGCCCCTGTACTTAGTAGGTCCCCAGGAATTGCTTATTGAGTCAATCAAGGAGGTAAGAGAGACTTAGAGTGCACGTGATTAGATAAAAGCCTGTTACAGGATGTGGAAGTTCGAGTAGTAGTGAGAGCACCTACTATGTGCCAGGCCCAAAGGCAACAACTACCCCTGAGGTAAGCATTACTGTCTCCATTTTGTAGATGAAAAAGGGAGGTTCAGAAAGGTGAAGTAACTTGCCCTGGGTCACACAGTTGCTAAGTGGACAAGCTGAGATTCAAACTCAGTTCTCTTTGACTCTGAACTCTAACAACAACAACAAAATAATAACCATTGCAGCTCACTAACCCTTGTATAATAGCCACTGTGCATCAAGCACTGACCTAATTCATTTAACCCTACTATTTTTTTTTTTTTTTGAGACAGAGTCTCACTTTGTTGTCCAGGCTAGAGTGAGTGCCGTGGCGTCAGCCTAGCTCACAGCAACCTCAAACTCCTGAGCTCAAGCGATCCTACTGCCTCAGCCTCCCGAGTAGCTGGGACTACAGGCATGCACCACCATGTCCGGCTAATTTTTTCTGTATATATTTTTAGTTGGTCAATTAATTTCTTTCTATTTTTTTAGTAGAGACGGGGTCTCGCTCAGGCTGGTTTCGAACTCCTGACCTTGAGCGATCCGCCCGCCTCAGCCTCCCACCCTACTATTAATAATTGTTAGCTCCATCTTATGGTTCGGGAAACTGAGGTCCCACTGCTGAGTGGCAGAGCCCAGCGTTGGAAGCCGGTGGCCTGGCTCTAGAATCCCTGCTCGCCCCACCGTAGCATCGCCGAATCCCCAGCCCTAGCTTACGACTCAAGGCTCGCCTCATCACCTGGACACCACCATGGCCAGGCGTGTGTGACCCGAAAGTGGGGAAGAAAAGCAGTCAGTTCTTAAAGTAGCTGTAGTTCAGGGGACGTTCTCGTTTTGGGTCTTGTGCTATGATTACAGAGAGGGCAAAGGCGCTCACCTGTCCCCGGGGAACACCCAGGCTGATGGAAGAGACAGGGCGGAACCCAACCGCGGCCGTTCTCAGTGCAGCAGAGTGTGGCCCGGCGGGATGAGGGCTGATGCAGACGAGGTGACCAGAGCTGCACGGGGAGGGTGTGTGTCAGAGAGAGGGATGGGGTGGAGCACAGAAGTGGCAAGCCTGGAGACACACCACGGTGTCGGTGACGGGGCATTGACTAATCCTGCACACTGGCTTTGGAGTGAGTCACTGGTTTGAATCCCAGCCCTGTCACTCCAGTGTTTACCAACTAGGCAGACGTGTTCCCCTCTGGCCTTTGAAATCCAACTCAAGCGCATGGCTGGCCTTCTGGGAGCCTGAGCGTCGTTGCGCGTGATGTTCTGTGCCCACAGCATGGCGGGGGTGGGAGGTAATGTGTGCAGCCACGCTGGGCTCCCTAGGTGGCAGCTCTTGGGGGCCGTCGATTCCATTCCTCTCTCAGGCAGGGTTGGCCAGCCTGACCTTGGGAAAGGCTCCCTAACTGCTCTGCTTCCTCGCTGTGCTAGGCCCAGTAACGTGCCCACGGCCCAGAGCCTGTGAATGTGCTGCCTTGTGTGGCAGAAGGGACTGCACAGGTGCCACTCAGGTTGCAGACCCTGAGTGGGGAGGGGATTAGCCAGGTGGGTCCAATGGAATCGCACGAGCCCGAGGAAGAGGAAGAGAAAGGCAGAAGACCTGAGGCGATGACAGAGGAAGAAGTGGGAGACGACTCGACCAGCCCTCGCTGGCTGTGAGAGGGGGATGAGGCGGCCTCTGGAACTGGGAACGGCCTTCGTGGACCCCGGCGAGGAAGTGGGACCCTCAGTCCTGCTGCCCAAGGAGCTGGGTTCTGCCAACGCCACGAATGAGCAGGGAGGGGACCCCCCGAGCCTCCTGGACTCCCACAGGACACAACTGTGAGATAATAGATTTCATGGTTTTAAGCCTCTCAATTTGTAGTAATTTGTGATAGAAAACAAATGCTCTCCCCTAACCCCTTTCCCATTGGTCCTTGCCCCGTCCTTGAGTCGCTCGCCAAGTGCCGGAATCCCAGCCGAGCCTCCCTGTGTGCAGGGCCCGTCCTCCACTGTCCCTGTCCTGGACGTGGTGGGGAGGTAGGGCTTCAAGAAGGCCAAGGTTACTTGGCTTTGTGCCCAAACAAAGCTCTCGATACGAGTGCACTTGTTTTAAAAAAAAAAAGCCAAGTGCTGACCCACTTTTTCCTGACTCCTCTGGCTCAGACACGTTCCTTTAAAAGGAAATTCATTTCAAGTACATGCTGTTCCCAGAGCTGACATCATTCACCTCGATTGGAAGCAGAAGCACTAACGGGAGATCTCAGGGGCGGCGTCCATCAGATGATAACGGAGCAAAAGATCCACAAAACTGGGCCTGGCGACCGCACTGGGCTGGTGCTGGAGGAGCTGGGAGTTTGGCCTGAGTGACAACCTCCAGCCAGGAAAAACGCTGCAGGGCATTCGCCCCCCACCCTCCTGCGCACCAACCTTTCTTGCAAACCCTGGCAGGCCAGCTCAGCATACGGCCTGGCTTGTGGCAGTGGTGGCCCCACAGCAGCCTGGCATGGGGGCTGCTACAGCACAGGAAACCTCCCATGGAAAACCGTGCCTTCCAAGGGGCCACACACCTCTGAGTAGGTCTGGGTTTGGCCTGGGCAGCTCCAGTGGAACTTCACAGAGCCTGTGTGAGCCCTGGGACACACAGACACGCTGGGCAGGGAGAGAGTGTGCACTTTGGACTCGGCCAGTCTCTGCCCATATCCCACTGTCCATTCACCAACTGGGAGACCCAATCACTCCATCTGTGAAATGGGGGTAACAAACTGCCACAAACTCAGTTGCTTAAAACAACACACATTTATAATCTTAGAGTTCTGGAGGCCCAAGTGCTCAAATCTGAGTGTTGTCAGGGCTGTCTCCCTTGCCGAAGCTGTAGGGGCAAATCCATCTTCTGGCTCTTTCTAGCTTCCAGAGGTGCCTGCCTCCGGCCCTTCCCCATCCTGGACTGGGGTGGAACATCTTCACATCTCTCTGCAGCTGCTTCGTCATCACAGCCCCTGCTCTGACTATGACTCTCCTGCCTCCCTTTCACAAGGACCCTGTGATGACACAGGCCCGTACCGATAACCCAGGGTAATCTCCCATCACACAATCCCAAATTGAATCACATCAGCAAAGTCCCTTTTGCCCAGGAGATACCATCCACAGGTTCCAGGGATTAGGGTTTCGACATCTCTGGGGCCGTTTTTTGCCTCCCCTGGGGTGACCATGCATCCTTCCAAGGTTGTTGGGAGTCTCTGGGATACACGTGACGTATCAGTCACCTGTGGCTGCCCTGGCAAAGTACCACAGGCTGGGCGACTGCAACAACAGAAATTTATTGTCTCACAGTTCTAAAGGCTGGAAGTTCAAGATCAAGGTGTTGGCGAGGTTTGTTTCTTCCAGGGCCTCTCTCCTTGCTGTGTAGCTGGGCGTCTTCTGACCCCGTCCTCACAGGGTCGCCCCTGTGTGCGTGTCTGTGTCCTAATCTCTTTTTCTTATCATGACATCAGGCATATTGGCCTAGGGCCCACCCTGACAACCCCATCTTTACTTAATCACCTCTTTAAAGATCCTGCCTCCAAACAGTCACATTTTGACTGGAGGGGGGGCTAAGCTTTCAACATATGAATTGGGGGAGGCATGGACCAGCTGATAACACGTGTATCTCAGACTTGAAGAACAGTCCTGGCATCCTTTGTTTTATTGTTTGTTTTCCCAAAAGCCTGTGGGGCTCCAGACAGAAGACATGGTGCCCACCTGCCTCACTGCTGTATCCCCAGCCTGGCACAGGCCTGGTCTGATGCAGGGACTTGGTAAAGGGGTGCTGAGTTGGCAAACAGACACTGGCATCCACCGCTTATAGGAGATGGGAACTCTTACCAGAACGGGTCTGCCCCAAGACGCTGGTCTGTGGGGGGAACAACTGAGACAGCTGTGTTTCAGGGGCATAGAGAGGGAGATCCATGGGTTTGCGTATCTGATTTTTTTTCACCTTGGATTACTTTTGTCTGTACTTTATGTGAATGAAACCATAGAGCATGAGCTCTGGGGCATCTAGCTTCTTTCGCTCAGGGTTATGTTGGGGAGTTCATCCACGTTGTTACATATATCAGTAGTTTATTTTTATTGCTCGGTAGTATTGCATTGTATGAATATATTATACAACAGTTTGTTTATCAGTCTTCCCATTGATGGACAACTTGAGTTATGTCCAATTTTTGGCAATTTTAAATAAAGTTGCTCTTATCATTCTTGGACAAGTCCTTTCATAAACATATGTTTTACGTTATCTTGGATAAATACCTAGACGTGGAATTGCTGTGTCAAAGAGTAAGCATATGTTTGATTTTATAAGAAATTGCCAGACTATATTCCAGAGTACTTGTACATCTTACAGTCCCACTAGCAATGTATGAGAATTCCAGTTTCTCCCTAATATTTGGTGTCGTGAGCCTTTTAATTTCAGCCATTCTGATCCGCGCATGAACATCTCAGCGGTGAGCCCACAAGCTCACAGACAACTTTAGGGATTAACTCCCCCTAGCTTTCTCCTTTCTCTGGCTCCCCAACTTAGTGAAACTGGTGGTCTTTGTTTGAGTTACCTCTCTGTGTACCAAGGATCAGATATGGGCTCCAGGGAGAAAGCCCAGGTGATCACAGAGCTCACCTGGTTTATTTCTCCCTTGTCAGGGAACAGTCCTGAGCTGCTCATTGTACAGTGTCTGAAAACAGCTTCCTTTTCTGTCCCCCCCACTCCGCCCCTGGTTTTCTAGTTGTTTACAGTGGAAGGGAAGTCTGGATGCTGTTATTCCCTCTATATTTGTTTTACACTTTTAAAAAATTACACTTTTACATAATTTTAAGATGGTTACATAAATAAGGCATGGGGCTTTGCCATGAATTTGTTGTGTGGGTGAAATAAGTTGTCTCTACTTTTGATGTTCTCTTTTGCTCTTACAGACTCTCTCTTACAAGGGAAAGCAGATGATGCTCCACTGCAGGTATAGTCTAAGGCAGATCCACTTTAGAAAAGAGTACACATGAAAAGTAGGATCTTCAGTGGGGAAACTGAGTCCCCAACAATGAGACAATGCATATAGTTTTAAGAATATGTCTATCATATTGCAAATGCTCAATAAATGATAGCTATTATTAGTATAATATAATAAAGTAGGGAGGTTTGTGTTGGCTGCCTTCTTTGGAGCATGCTACTTTATCTCCTTTTTTTTTTTTTTTGAGACAGAGCCTCACTCTGTTGCCTGGGCTAGAGTGCCATGGCATCAGCCTAGCTCACAGCAACCTCAAACTCCTGGGCTCAGGCGATCCTACTGCCTCAGCCTCCCAAGTAGCTGGGACTACAGGCATGCGCCACCATGCCTGGCTAATTTTTTCTATATATTTTTAGTTGGCCAATTAATTTCTTTCTGTTTTTAGCAGAGATGGGGTCTTGCTCTTGCTCAGGCTGGTTTTGAACTCCTGACCTTGAGCGATCTGCCCGCCTTGGCCTCCCAGAGTGCTAGGATTATAGGCGTGAGCCACCGCGCCTGGCTGCTACTTTATCTCTTGAGGCCCCTGGAATGCAGTGGCATCTTCGCAGCTCACTGCAGCCTCAAACTCCTACACTCAAGCAATCCTCCTGGCTCAGCCTCCCAAGTAGCTGGGACTACAGGTACACACCACCACGCCTGGCCTCCCTTGGGGTCTTTATGTTATCCTTGCCAGCCCAGGGTTTCTGATCCAAACCTGCTTTCCTTGGGCTATATCCCCCATCCCATTAACATTTCTCTTTCTGCTCACTTGACAATGCTCTGTTTATGTCCTTACTGGATGCTGGTCCCTGTGCTAGAGCCAAAGCTCACAGAACAGTGTGGGGGTCACATATGAGGACAGTCAGTCACAGTTCTGGGGGAAGGTCTTATGACAGGAGATGTAGAAGGAATTGAGCCCTGAGACAGAGTAACTCCCTCTGCTTGGGGGGATCAGGGAAGGCTTCACCGAGAAGGAAGGACTTGAATTAAGATTTGAGAGCAAGTACAAAAATTTGTCAGATGGGCATGGTAGGGAAGAGAAAAAGAGCATCACCCACAAGAGCTCAGCAACATAGTTGAGTGGCATCTAGGAAACTGGTATTTCAGCAAGGCTGAACCATGGTGAGGGGGCAACCACTAGGGGTGGGGCTGGACTGGCAGCAGGAGCCATTTGTTCTGTACAACTTTACTGAGATATGAGTTACATGCCACACAATTCACCCATTTAAATAAAGAGCACAATTCATTGGCTTTTTTGTCGGCTGCAGTGCAGTGGCTATTCACAGGTGCCATCCTAGAGCACTGAAGCCTGGAACTCCTTGGCTCGAGCCATCCTCCTGCCTCCCAAGTAGCTGGGACTACAGGCGCCACCACCGTGCCTGGCTTCCCTGGTTTTTAGTACATTCCCAGAGTTGCATGCAACCTCAGGGAAGCCCTTGTGGTGTTCCGTTGAAACTGGCCTCCCTGGGCCCCCTGACTGGCTGTTAGGGAGTGTGTGGGTACATAAAGACTAACTAGGGATGCTGGAGCAGCATTTGGGTCCAGACAGACAGAAAAGAAAAAAGGCAGCAGTCGTTGCCCTGAGCTAAGCAGAGCTGTAGCAGGTTTCCTGTGGCCTGTGAGGAAGGGAAGGAGGCCCCAAGTGTACTCCCCATCAGAGGCCACAGCTCCCCTGCCCTGGGGCTGTGTCTTCATAGCCAAAGCAAACGGACCATAAAGCACCAACAATGTGGGGCTGGAGCGGGGCTGAGGCCCCCAGAAGCCTTGAACAGAGGTGCCCCAGAGCTTGCTCTGGTAGTATGCTGGGAGGAGCATGTTCAAAGAGGGTCATAGTTTTCTTGTTTAAAGCAGTACTTTTTTTTTTTTTTTTTAACGTGGGAGAGGGAAGGCATCCAGTTTATTGGCAGGAATGGAAAACAAAACCTCAGAGATCACTGGAGGCTGAATTTAACTAGGCAGCTTGTATGGAACAAATTATTTTAGCTGCCCCGGATGATGTGGATGGAAGGAGGATGAGAGGAAATTGGTCTGCAGGCACAGGCTGTTCTTCCTTCTCCCAGGCCGTGGGGAGTAGTTGCTTTCCAAACCTGGCTATACTCTTAAAAACATACATCTCAAGGCTACACCTCCAATGTTCTCATTCAATATGTCTGAGTCAGGTCAAGAAATCATGGTGTATTTTTAACAGCTTGGACTTTCTCTAGAATACTCTTTTTAATAATTTTTGAAACAACTTCAAACTTAAGTTGCAAGTACAATACAGATAGCTTATTTTCCTGAACCATCTTAGAGAGTGGCTGACCTGATGCCCCACCACCCCTGAAGAGTTTAGTGTGTACTTTCCACAAACAAGGATGTTCTCCTGCATAACACAGCCATCAAAGTCAGGGCATTAACATTCATATGTTTCTGTCATCTGATCCTTAGGCTCTATTCAAGTTTCTCCAGTTGTTTCAATAATATATATTTTTTAACAAAATGATCCAATTCAGAATCACACATGATATTTTAGAGCCAGGATCTTGCTATGTTGCCCAGGCTGGTCTGGCACTCATAGGCTCAAGTGATCCTTCCACCTAAGCTTCCCAAGTCTTGGGGATTGCAGGCATCAGCCACCATGTGTGGCATGTTGTTCTTTATATCTTTTGTGTGTATTAGATATTACAGCATTAGGGCAAAATTTTAAAAGACTGAGACTACATCTCTGCTATCTGCCAACTAGATACAAGGTTTATCTAAATTATTCAAATAACATAGATCAAGTGGAGGATTTGGGGAGGTTTTTAAAGCATGTCTCTTTAGTCTTCTTTAATTTGGAATGGTTCCTCAGTCTCTCCATAATTTTCATGACCTTGATGCTTTTGAAGATTGCGAACCAGTGGTTTTGTAGAATGGCCTTCATTTTTGTTTGTCTTTGTTGTTGCCTCATGATCAGAGCCAAGTCATGCATCTTTGGCAGGAACATCACAGACATGTTGCTATGTTCTCCTTACTGACTCCCGTCAGGTGGGGGGGGACCATTTATATTTGTCCCATTATGATTGATGTTCATTTTGATCTCTTCACCTGCTTCAGGTAAAGAAGGAAAGGAATGACAAAGGTATAGGTAATTATGCTTTAAAAAGGACAGGCATAGTCACTGATGCCTGTAATCCCCAAGACTTGGGAAGCTTAGGTGGGAGGATCACTTGGACCCAGGAGTTCCAGACCATCCTGGGCAACATAGCAAGACTCTGTCTCTAAAAAAAAAAAAACTTAGCTGGGTATGGTGGTGTGCACCTGTAGTCACAGCTACTTGGGAGACCGAGGCAGGACGATTGTTTGAACCCAGGAGTTTGAGGGTTCAGTGAGCTATGATTGCGCCACTGCACTCCAGCCTGGGCAACAGAGTGAGACCTCCCTCTCTTAAAAAAGATAATAATATAATTTGAATTATAATATGAAACTTAATATATAATATGCAACACATACTTCCAATTGGATTATTATATATTACTATATATAATACAACACAATATAATGTAGTGTCATAACTTGAATTTTTAAATAGCCCAGTTTAAGAATTAAGCACTGCCAATTCAGTTAAATCTGTCTTGCGAATTCCTCCCCAGCTTCAGTCTACTCCCAATTTGCCCAGAACTCACTGACCTACGCTCCCCTGACAAAGTGACAAAATCCAGGGTTTTGGAGCCAATTTGAGGCAATTAGATCCTAAATCAGCCCAGATGTGGATGTTTGTTTTTCTAGCCTGGCTACATAACTTGTCCCGGCATCTGGTGGTCTCACATGGAATTGCAGCTTCTTATATGCAGTCCTTGTCAGGAATGTTTTTCTCTTCTTTCTTTTTTAGTTTTATTTTGAAATGTAAAATCTGATTTTCTTAAGTTAGATATACTATAACTTATTTTTACAAGTTTTCTAATTCTACAAGTGACCACCATGCATTGATTGGTGAGAACACTTGTTTAAGCATTAGCTGCTCAATTATAATTTTTCGATTTTTGACATAGTTTCTTGGGTGTGTGTGTGTGTTTATGTATGTAGATGATATTTCTTTATTAGTTCAAAAAACTTATTGCTGATTATATGACAGGTAGATGCTGCCATGAAATAAGACTAGTCTGGATGGCTAATTAACCTAGTGCTTCTGACTATATCCCATGAAACAGGAAACTTCTTTATTAATCCACAAAGGAAGGAAACCTAACAGTAAATAATATTTATTGGTCACCTATTATGTTCAAAGTGAACACATGCTATTTCCCAGAAAATGTCATAACTAGACAGTTTTTGATAATTTTTGAGACATATGTGGATCTTAAATTCATTGATGAAAGTTTGATGAAGAATAGGTTAGTTGTGTAATCTCAAAGTATCATTCTACAAATTATTTATTAATTACAAAGGAAAAAATAGTAACTTTATAGTGGAGAAACTTGGCAGACTTTACCTTAACCAAATGATCAAAGTTAACATTACAAACAATAGGACAAACCAACATTATGTGGCTGCTGATATAATACACTAAGGACTCACAATACTTTTGTGGGTTTTTTTTTGCAAAAAACACATAACCTGAATCTAATAATGAGAACCCATTAGACAAACTCAAATTGAGGAACATTTTACACAATAGCTGGCCTGTATCCTTCTAACATACTAAAGTTGTTAACCTAAAAAAAGGTATCAGAGATTAGAGAAAAATATCTCCTAATATAATATTTGGGTATAAGCAGAAAGGATTATAATTTGGGATGCACAGCTATGGCAAGTCATAGGTACACCTGAACAGGGGAGTGTAAGGGAAAACTTTTATTGGCCAAAAGTAGAAGCTGTTTGGAAACAGTTCATTGGTTTGGAGGTTCAAAACTAGAGTCAATTTATTCGTGGAAATGCTGTTACTAGGCAAGTGTTCTTTTGAGAATATCTTATCTGAATTGCTATAGTCCTAAAGAATGTCTAGTGATAAACCTGGTCATAGAAATATGTGCATTAGTCAGGCACATGGGCATGTACCTGTAGTTCCAGCTACCTGAGAGGCTGAGGTGTGAGGATTGCTTAAGCCTGGGCAAATTCTAGTATAGCCTGGGCAACATAGTGAGACCCCCATCTCTAAGGAAAAAAAAAGAAATATGTGCATACATGCAAAATGTAGGTGGTAAAAAGCATGAGATACGTGAAAGACATGAAGGAATTTCTTGTCGGTTATTTAAAGAAGTTCTTGAGACAGTTCTTATCTCAGATATGTAAACATGAGCTCTCCTTTGTGCTTTTCCAGCTCCAGTTTTTTGGGGTCTGACAAGAGTGATTTCATCCTGGTATCTCCAACTTGCACCAAACCGTGAAAGACAAAGACCGAGACACTGCTCTAGATAAAAAGATACTAAAAAAAGATCTGATAATTAATTGCAACAGTATGATTCTGGACAGAAGCAAAAATATCTATAAAGGATATAGTTGGGTCAGAGAGAGAAAATGATAAAACACATGAGGCAAAAACTGTTACCTTTAACTGGTAACAGTTAAAGGGCAAATGGGAGTTCTTGTTACAATTCATGCCAATTTTCTGTGGATTTGAAAGTAGAAAGCCATTTCAGCAGAATATCAACGGAGGAACAGAAAGGTTCTAGGTGGAGAATATTCTGGACTGAAGGAACAATATAGAAAAAGACAAGGAAGTGTGGAAGGGCATGGATTAGGGAAAATGAGTTGTCAAGGTTTGCTCCAAGGTCGAGAAGCTGGGACTTGAAGAATGAACCGATGAGATGAGGAAGGACTTCCAAGAAGGGGTGACCAGGCAGCTAGCTGGGGGATGAGATCAGGGCAAATCACAATTCTCCCCGCGTGTCACTTTCCACAACGCCTGGCACACAGCCGGGGTTTAATACATATTTCTGGGCTGAATAGCCGAATGCACAAAGGTAGGCCCGCCCCGCTCTGTCACGTGCCCTGCAGCAGCGCGGGTAACTCCAGGTCCCCGCTAGCCGATTGGGGCCGTGGTAGGGGAGGGACCAGTCGAAGTCGTGACGCAGGCGGAGAGCTAGGTTTCCAGGACAACAAGCGCTGGGCCCCTTTTTTTCCGCTCGCGCTCGTGCGTCACTTCCGATCTTTCCCTTCTTTTTTCCTGCCTGGTTTACACTAGGTTCCGAACGGGATCAGGGCGTCAGGATTGGGGTGGCATTGGGAAGGGGCTGTCCAAAACAAGTCTTCGGTTCTGGGAGAAGAGCAGGGCGGGACGGGGGACGCTGGCAGGTGGAGCTTGGGTTCCGTCCTCTCAACCAATCGCTTTCAAATCCGTCCCATAAGCGCCGCGGGAAAATGACGCCTCGGGGCTGCTGGCCCCGGAGCATGCGCACTCCGCCCAAGAACGCCTTGAGGAATAGAGTGTTCCGGGATTTCGGTGCAGCCGGACGGAATGCGGGGGTGGGGTGGGGCGGATGAGGGCGGGGCGGGCGAGCGAAGGTGTTGATTGGCCAGTTAGAAGCCCCAGCCCCCTGTGGCGGCCTCTGCCGTTCAGGCTCTGTTTCATTCATTGAGTGAATTGACTCACTCGGTGTTTACTAGTGTACACTGTCTTTCGGAGGAGTTGGACGCAGTCCTTGTTCCCGAAGAGCTCACGCTTCGGCGGACACTGCGGTGTCCCCTCCTTTCTAGCTTTTCAACCTTCTGGTCTGATCTGATTCTTACAAAAGGAGGTGACACTCAGCCAGTCTTACCTCGGCCCCTCTCCTCCGGTCTTTCCCCTGAAGGCAGCTGTTGAGCGCGGAAAATGCTAGCTAGCGCTCGATTACTGAGCTCCTTCTTTCACTTTGCATTCGCCTCTGAAAGAAGGGTGCAGACATCCCCAATTATGATTGTCAACTTTTATGATGGGTTTATTGGGATGTAACCGGGCATAAATCAAGGAGCATCTGCATAGTTATCTTGCAGAGGGGTTTAAAATGAGCGTTGGCAGTTAACTTGGGATTGAATCCGAGCTCCCTCCCTCATTAGCTGTGTGACTTTGGGCCGTTGGAGGGGAGGCCTGTGGTTGTTGTCCAGTGCTGGCTGAAATTGGAGTGTATACCTTTCAAACATTTTTAAAAATTTTATTGTTATTTTTAAAAAATTTCTTTTAGAGACAGGTCTTGCCCTGTTGCCCAGGTTGGGGTGCAATGGTGGGATTCACAGCTCACTGCAGCCTTGAACTCCTTGGCTCAAGCCATCCTCCTGCCTCAGTCTCCCAAGTAGCTGGGAATACAGGCATGAACCACTGTGCCAGGCCTGGAGTCTGAATAATTCTAAGGTGAAGGATTTGGTATATTAAACCCAAAATTTTGGCTCCAGATCTAAAGCTCTCTCTCCAAGTGACATATTGATAATATAATTGACATTGTAATTTCCATTGTCTGATTCCTGTGTCCTAATTTATAGGGTCCTTGTGAGGATTATATGAGATATTTATGCCAAGCACATTGTACTTTACCTTCCCGGCAGGAGTTCCATAAATGGTAGATACCATCATTGTCTTGCTAATAGGCTAACAAGAAAAATACATTTCTAACTGGCAGCCACTTAGAATAGCATGAACCCTGCCTCTAAGGTTAGTAACATGAGTATCTCTCACACAGAGATGTTTACCTAGCAATTAAAAGAAGCTGAGCAAACTAAAAGTAGACCTACAATTTGATCCAGCAATCCCACAACTGGGAATTTACCCAAAGGAAAAAAAGACATTTTATAAAAAAAAGACACTTACACTTGAATGTTTATAGCAGCACAATTCATGATCACAAAGATGTGGAAACAACCCGAGTGCCCATCAATACATGAGTATATTAATAAAATGTGGTATGTGTATACCAAGAAGTATTACTTAGCCATAAAAAATGGTGAACTAATACCTTGTGTAACAACCTAGATGGAACTGGAGACCATCCTCTTAAGTGAAGTATTGCAAGAATGGAAAAACAAACACCACATGTACTCACCATTAAATTGGAACTAAATGATCAACACTCGTGTACATGTGGTAGTAAAATCCAATGGAAATCAAGCAGGTAGGAGTGGGGAGGAGGGGATGGGGAAATTCACACCTAACTGGTACAATGCAGACTATTTGGGTGATGGACACACTTATAACCTTGACTCAAACTGTGCAAAAGTACCTTGTAATATTCTGGGGGGGGGGGG
>VBSM01001124.1:75928761-75947907 GCA_008086735.1 Cheirogaleus medius | reverse complement strand
AAAAAAAAAAAAGGTTTATTTTGGAATAATTTCAGATATATAGAAAAGTTGCAAGAATAGTATGGAGAGTTTCCTTGTCTAGTTTCCCTTAAGTTAACAGTTTGCATTATGTGGTACATTTGTCAAAACAGAAAATACCATTGCTGTACTGGTATTAACTAAACTTCACTTTTTATTTGGATTTTGCCAATTTTTCCACAAATGTCCTTTTGCTGTTCCAGGATCCATCTAGGGTACCACGTGGCACTTACTCATCATGTCTCCTTTGATCTTTGTTAGTTTCTCCATCTTCCCTTGTTTTCTCATGACCATGACAATTTTGAGAAGTTCTGGTCAGGTATTTTGTAGACTGTCCCTCAATTTGGAAAAGGCAAGCCTTTATACTACTATGCTGATTCCACAGCTTCCCCCATTTAATGGAAAAATTCCACGAAGCAGAAACTAGTGACAGGTTTTATATAATAAGATTCCCCCTTGAAGAAACCCATGGAAAAGTATGGAGTGGGGTCTGAGCTCCAGTATGTCACAGATTTGGAGACCTTGAGCAGGTTACCGGGCCTGGGGTTCTTCCTGTGTAAGACTGAAGAGGGTAAGGCTCGTTTCTTGGGATGGTTATGAAGTCTAGACATGATAAGTGGTAAAGAGCCTAGTGTAGTTCCTTTTTCCACCTTATAGGAGACCTGTTTCTTCCTGTGCTAGATGCATAGTTTGACTATGGGGTAGACGTTAAGAAGACATTTGCTCTTATTCTGAGCTGCTTCAGGGAGAACCTTTGCCTTAGCTTGTGTGGTTTCCTGCATCATGATATGGGCATGGCTGCTTCTGTGCTTCAGTGCCCAGTTAGAGCTAGAAGGGACCCAGAGAGTCATTTGGTCCGGGGTGACCTAGTTATTTGGATTTCATAGATTGGTAAAATCCCAAAAACTAGAGGATCAATAATAGGGTTGTCTATTTTTATTTTTGCTCAGGTAGGATAATTGAAAAACAACCACCATTTATTCTCACCATCCTTTTATTAAAGTAAGAATGTTTGAACTCCAAAAAACAAGGAAGTTCCTAACCTAAAAAGAAACGATAATAGTAGTTAATATTTATGAAGCACTTAGTTTAGTTTTATGAAAAGCTTATACATTATTATTTTTCTCATTTTACTTTAGACAAGAGAAATTGAACACCTCTGGTCTTCAGCCTTGTGTCCAAGACCCACTATCCACCTATCTTCAGGCAGAACTGTATCTATAACTCACTTGACTTTCTCGTGTATCTTTTTTTCTCGTTGAAGAAGGGAATTGCAGGAGTGGCAGCATAATCTACTGATAGATGAGGCGAACACGAGGCTAGGCTTTCAAGCTGACTAGCTTGCTGAAAACTTGACTATAAGCTCCTTCAAGTGAGACCTTTCTTTTTTAACTCTTGAAAATATCTGAAATATATATCAAATATATTTGAATGTATAATATATCCAACATTTAATATTTGAAATATATAGCTAATATATAATATTTGACATATAACATATCCTTTTTAATCCTTTAAAAATTTTGAAGTATATATCAAAAATATATACAATGTTTGTGTTAAGTTTTAAGAATAGCAAAACAAGCACCTCTGTGCCTACCATCCAGCTTAAGATATAGAACATAACTTATTCTTCTGGAGCCTGCTGTTTCCCTCTCAAACTGCATTTCTTTTGCCACCTAAGTACCATTATCCAAATTTATTTTTTCTTTATGGTTTTACCATATGTGTAAATATCCCTAAACAATATATTGTTTAGTGTTGCCTCTTTTTGAACTTGATATAAATGAAGATATGTTAGGAGGCCAAGGATTCCTTCTTTTCAATTTTCATACTCCTCTATCCATGTATGTTCTCGAAGTTTGTGGAGGACGAGGGTTGAGATCTAAAGTCCACCATGGGATAGATGGCCCCAGGATCTGCATGTCTAGAATTGGATCCCCTACTTCCCAGTCATCTTCCTGTCAGTCCAGGATGAAATTCCTGCCCTTAGAATCATACAGAGTTCTTGTAGAAATGTCCTTCTAATTTTATTGTTTCAACTGAAAGGGCTATTGCAGTTAGTCTTTGGTGACCTGAAGGTTATACAGTTTGGGGTCCCTATTTAAGAAAAATAAAACAAAATTACAAATACAAAATTAGATAAAGGGTCATGGAAGCAGCTCCTACAAGTGGCGGCTGGAAGCCTAAGGGCCATTAGCTTCATGATGCAGCTGTCTCTGCCATGTGTACCCCTGTAAGTATGAGCATACTTATGGGGACAGCAGATTAATTTATTTACTTGAGATGGGGGTCTTGTTCTGTCATCCAGGCTGGAGTGCAGTGGCACAATCATAGGGTACTGTAACCTTGAATTCCTAGGTTCAAGTGATCTTTCTGCCTCCATCTCCCAAGTAGCTGGGACTACAGATGCACACCACGGTGCCTGGCTAATTAAAAAAATTTTTGTGGAGACAGGGTCTCACTGTGTTGCCCAGGCTGGTCTTGAATTCCTGGCCTCAAGAGATCCTCCTGCCTTGGCTTCCCAACATGCTGGGATTATAGGCGTGAACTACCATGCCTGGCCAACAGCAGAAATATTTATTAAGTACATCTTATAGAATAGATTGTTCACATTCCTTGTTTGATACAGTGAGCTCATTTAATCTCAATAACCTTTTAAAAAAATTAGACTTTTTATTTCTAGATATAATTACAGATTCATGTGCAGTTGTAAGAAATAATATAGAGAAAGCCTGTGTACCCTTTGCCCAATTTCCCGCGGTGGTATCATCTTATCAAACTATGGTACATTATCAAAACCAAAATATTGGCTCACTAACCCTTTGAATATGTGCTATTACCCCCCATTTTTATTCATGATTAAACTGGGGTTCAGGGAAATGCACAGGCTTGTCCCAGGTCACCTAGGTGTTGAATATGGTCTCTGACTTCCAGACAGTGGTGTTTCCATCTGATTGTGGGCTGTGGGCAGCATTTGTTTGATTGTTCATTTGTTCATGCATTCCTTCCTTCCTTCAACAAACATCTATTGAGTACGTCCTATGAGCCAGATTCTTTCATATGGGCTATTTAATTTAATTCTTCAACAGTGCTGGGAATCAAGAAATAACGTTTTCTTTTTACATCTGGAAAAATTGGCTCCGAGAGGTTATAAAAACTCTCATTTTTAAAGGAGGGGCAGTATATTTGTATAATCTCTCCTTTTATATCAGGTATTGTGCTAGGCACTTTACATTTGTAGCCTCCTTTAATCTAGATACAGTTTTAGAAGACAAGTTTTATTATCTCCATTATTTTGTAGCTGATGAGGAGCTCAAGGGGACTGGAATTCAAATCCAGATCTGATTCACTGTGTTTTTTTTTCATCATATGCTGCCGAGGGGGTGGGGGGCAATTATTCATACATTCTTTCATTCATCCAATAAACATTTTTGAGCATTGACTCTATATCACTACTCAGGTAGGTAGTGGGAATAGAAAGATAAGAAACAGCCCCATTTCTGCAGAAGCTCAAAGCTGAGTCCAAGAGACCTTAAACCAGCAGTTACAGTATTGTGCTAAGAACTATGAGAGCCATACCTAGAACTCTAAGGACAATTGATCTCACAGCCTTACTTGGAGCTTATCCCGCCTTCCAGGTAGTGTGTGTCAGAATTACTGCATCCAAAGTGGGCTAACAGCATTCAGAACTGTGCATCTCAAAGCCTTATTTTTTCTCTTTGAACAGGGACTTCAAAATGAGTGTCCCCGACTATATGCAGTGTGCCGAGGACCACCAGACTCTGCTTGTGGTGGTCCAGCCTGTTGGCATTGTCTCTGAAGAGAACTTCTTCAGGATCTACAAGAGGATTTGCTCCGTGAGTCAGATCAGCGTGCGGGACAACCAGCGAGTGCTCTACATCCGCTATAGGCACCACTACCCACCTGAGAACAATGAGTGGGGTGACTTCCAGACCCACCGCAAGGTCGTGGGCCTCATTACCATCACAGACTGCTTCTCGGCCAAGGACTGGCCACAGACCTTCGAGAAGTTCCACGTGCAGAAGGAGATCTATGGCTCCACGCTGTATGACTCCCGACTCTTTGTCTTTGGGCTGCAGGGAGAGATTGCGGAGCAGCCCCGTACAGACGTGGCCTTCTACCCCAACTACGAGGACTGCGAGACTGTGGAGAAGAGAATTGAGGACTTCATCGAATCTCTCTTCATTGTGCTCGAGTCCAAGCGTCTGGACAGAGCCACAGACAAGTCTGGGGATAAGATCCCCCTTCTCTGTGTCCCATTTGAGAAAAAGGACTTTGTAGGATTGGACACAGACAGTAGGTAAGTTTACATAGACACCTGGGTTCCTTGGCTTCCTTGCTTATATCAGAAGGGATAAGTTATTGCAGCAAGGTGTTGTCCATTGCTTTTTAAAACAGGGACAACCTTTGGTTAGGGGGAGTCTTTCAGGTTTAGTGGTACACTCACTCCCCTTTTCCAGAGGGGAATCCCAAGTGGGGCTCCAGGGAGCTTCATCCAGTACGGGAGTCGCAGCCACTTGCGACTTTCAAGCACTAGAAACGAGGCTAGTTGAGATGTTCTGAGAGTAAAATGCATACCAGATTTTGAGACTTGCTACTGAAAAAAGAACGTAAAATATCTTGCTAATATTTTTTGTATAGATAACTTGTCGAAATTGTAGTATCTTATGTATTATTAGGTTAAATAAAATATTAAAGTCAGTTTCAACTGTTTTTTACTTTTTAAAATGTGGCAGCTAGAAACTTATTTATGTGGCTTGCATTTTATTTTTTTTGGGCATTCCTACCTTAGAGCACAGTTTACAAACTTTTTTTCAGTCTCATACCTTTGATTTATAGATGAGGTGCTGAATCTGGAGAGGCAGGAACTAGGTCCAGGTTGAGCTAGAGGTGGAGCCCACATCTCCTGGTTCCCTGGCTGGGCACTTTCTTCTCACCTGGTGGCCATGGTGTCAGATTCCTCACTTATAGAGCAGCCAACAGAGTATCAGGATGGCAGAAATGGCCCCAGGAAGTCCCTAAGGAGCTGCCTGACACAAATGGAAGTTGGGTAGAGCAGGAAAATGTCGGTCTTCACATCTTGCCTGCTATTGATTCAAAAACTTTACTAAGAACGAGAATTGCAGATTTGTTTTTCTTGGCCATTTCTTCCATTCTGCCTACTGCTCTGTTTCACCCTGTGGCCATTGTGGCTGTCCAGCAGAGGAGGATGAAACACAAGCTTAGGCAGCAGCTGGGTGCCCAGAGACACACAGGGAGAGTGCAGCGTAGCTGTGTTACTCACCGGCATTGTGGCCTTGGGCAGGGCTCCCGGTCACTCCGGATCTCTCTTTCTTCTTCTGTAGGATTCATATATTGATCCACAGGTGAGGATTAAATGACATAATGCGCATGCTGGCATAGTGCCTACTGCAAAGTAGGTGCTCAGTATGTTTCTTGAATTTATCTAAGGTCAAACAGTGACTTTCTGGTTGTTGGTAAGTCTGAGGAGCAAATATCACAGAATTGAGGAAAACAGTCCAAGTCCAGCCCTAGGAGTTGGAAGCACATTGTAGCCCCAGTCACACCTGCATGTGGCACTTTGCAGGGCCTGGAAGGAATTTTCGTTTTCTCACCCAAACGTGTATTTGGCTTAAGGAAAGGGAACATGGCATGTCATAGACCTGATCTGTGTTTGATCCTGACAGCAGCCCTGTGAGGTACTACAGTTAGTCTGGTTGGCTGCTGTGGGGCTGAGGTAGCAAGGTGTAGAAACCTGGGCAGGCACTGAGTGGCAGAGCTGATATGCACACTGGGTCTGACTTCAGATCCTGGGGCCTTCCCACCTCACCTTGTAGCCCACTGCTATGCCTCCCATGCTTCTTGAAGGACCCACACTGCTATCAGGCCGGGCAGTACCTGCAGTAATCATTTTTATAAAGTGGTGCTGTATAGTGTATGCAGTTTTGTATTCCCTTGACTGGTGCCTTCCTCCTTTGCCACACAGGGCACCAGTGATATTTTCAGTCACCAACTTCTTGGCTTTGAGGTTACAAATCCACCAGTGAATGCCAACTCTTTTGCCTTTTTTTTTTTTTTTTTTGAAAAGATAGGGTCTTGCTCTGTTGCCCAGAGCTAGAGTATGCAGTGGTGTGAACGTAGCTTACTTTAACCTCAAATTCCTGGGTTCAAGTGATCCTCCCACCTTAGCCTCCCTGGTAGCTGGGACTACAGGTGCACACCACCACGCCCGGCTAATTTTTACATTTTTTGTATAGATGGGAGTGATCTATGTTGCCCAGTCTGGTCTTGAACTCCTGGCCTCAAGTGATCCTCTCAGCTCAACCTCCCAAAGTGCTGGGATTACAGGAGTGAGCCACTGTGCCCAGCCTCTTTTGCCTTTTGAAATCTGTGCTCACAATTCAGCAGGAATAAAAAGAGTGTATTGGGATGTGGTGCCTCACACATAGTGAATTATAACTGACAAGTGTTTCCTGAGAGCCTTCATGTGCCAGGCACAGCTCTAGGCACTGAATATACAGCAGCAAATAAAATTGCCCTCATGGCTGCCCATTCTGCTCTGGTGGGACAACTGCAGTCATAAACGTCAGTCGTCATTTGGGCTTCAGTGAGATGTTAACGCCAGTGAGCTCAAATCAAATACATTCTCCTTTGATAGCTGTTCATCGGTTGTGGCTTTCGCTACTCCTTCATTGGAGCAATGATTCGGTGCAGGAACAGGCCTTGCTCTCACCTGCAACTCTTGATAGGAGTGAGAAAGTGTCCAGCCTGAAATGAGATAGTCTTTTGTAGCTCAGTAGGAAATGTCTAGATGTAAGTACAGTTTTGGTTTGACACATCAACCATACTGATAGGGTCTATGACAGAGAAGTCTAATTTCAGGTCCTAGACTTCCCAGTAACACCAGGTGCAGATATATTTTACCTAGAAGTTTACATGTTCCCCTATTCATAAAACCCATGGTCAGTTCTTGTATCTGTGCTGTTGTAGCTGTCAAAATTATTTTTGTTCATACGTGTTTCTAATTTTTGCCTGTTCCTCTTTCTTTTCTTTTTCTTTTTTTTTTTCCATCATACTGCCCTGTGAGTATGTTGTTGGGTCTGAAAAGGTAGGCTGTGAACATATTGCATTAAAAATAGCTAGATTTCCCTATGTGCTGCCTTCTCATAGCCTTCATCGCTTTAAAAAACAAAAACTTACTGCTGCGTAGATCCATATGTTAATTGAGTAATCTTTTTGTTTCTTTAATATGTTTTTTAATTTTAGCTTTTTTAGCACGTAACCCGTTGGAGTTTAATATTTGTTAAAATACTTGCTCTGGGAGAACTTGTTTGGTCTTTCGTGTTTGGTAACAAATGAGGCTTTATTAATTTTTTTGTTTGTTTCGAGGAAGTGAAATGCTAATTGATTTGGTTGGCTGCAGAAGGATTTTTCACAACATATTTTAACTGGGAAGGTCTAAGACTGCAGCACCTTGCTTGGCCCTGAGCTTCTATGTGAACACATCCGGCATGTGATTCCCAGCTGTGGCTGCGTGACGGTGACATGCATGAGGGTGAAGGTGCAGCAGGGTGCTGGCAGCAGGGGGAGCTGCGGAAGGGGAGTTGCGGGAGGGGGTGTCTGCCCGTCCTTTTTTTGTTTTGCCTTGAGCATGCCATTTCCCCTTCGCCTTCACCTCAGCAACTTTCCCCCATAAAGGGGGCAAGGGCTATTCTAAATTTGACACAGTCTTTTGCCCCCCTTTATGAGGGCTCAAGTGCAATTTTTTTAAGTATCATGAAAATATGGCCTTCTCCTAAATAGCTAGTTCACCTGGATCTTGCAGGCATGAGGACCTCTATAATTGACCACTGTTTCCTCTCTGCTCCTGCCAATGAGCATTCAGAGCCAGAGTGGTGATTCACCTGTGGCTACTGCACAGGCCTTTACCTGTACCAGACTTTCTTTTTAGCCCTGTGAAGGCAAGAAAGCTGTTTCTGTACTTGTTGAAGATAATGTCCATCACTGATGGCATGCCATTTATTTGTGTTACTGATCTAGACCCTCCAGCATCCAGGGTGAGCCATGCAGGACAATCTTTGGCTGACCTGGTCCCCCCTACTGCATTTCATCTCACTGCAGGGAAAGGTTCTCACTTGTGTTTTGCCGCCACCAACATGCTGCCCAGGAGCCTTGTTTCTTCTTTAGTGCTCTGGTCCAAATGTGACTACATTCATTCTTCATTTACTTTGTCTCAGTTGAGATAGGCCAGACTTTCTGAAATATTTCACCACATTCCAGGGTGGAAGAACAAAAAAGAAATGAAGGTAGCAAGTAAAAGAAGTTGGAACTGTTCAGCTTGGTAAATTCCAGGCAGGGATCCTGGGATGGCTGTTTTATCCTGGACTGCAGGGTCTTTCCTGCCGCTTGCCGGATCCCAGGGTAGATGTGAGGACAGCCGGCCTGGGCTCCCCTCCTCCCATGCTCTCCTCTGGCAGGCGTGTCGCCAAGACCATGCCCCAGGACCTCTTCTGGACGTTAGGCCCCTCAGAGCCCAGACCACAGTAGAACTCTCGGCCTCCTGTGTGACAGACAAGTGCCTTTCCTAAGTGCCCTGTGCCAGGAGAGACCTTCCTCATTAGCGAGTGTCCTCCAGGGTGACTCAGCACACATTGGGTGCCTGCTATGTGCTGTACTAGGTGCTAGGGAACCACGTTGAGATATACTTGAGAGACAGAGATGAAAAGATGATGACAGAAAGAGGAAACCAAGTATGGCACTCAGGTTTCTGATGGGAACAAATGGGTATATAGTGGGTATGCAGTGGGGGAGACTGGGAGGTGTTTTTGAGATGCATGCTGGGCATTCAAGTGGAGATATTAAAGAGGCAGTTGGATTTGAGTAAGGGGAAGGAGCTAGACTAGACATACACATGGGGTGTATTTAGCCTGTATTTAAGACCATGAATATGGATGAGCTGATCTAGGGAGAATACAGACTGAGGCAGGAGGAAGGTACATGGCTGACCCCTGGGTACTCACCATGATCAAGAAGTTGGCAGAAAGCCCAGATCATGGAGGTTTTATATATTAGTCTAAGGAGTTTGGGTTTTAGGAGTAGCTGCCATTTATTCAAAAGGTGCTGGGTGTGGGGTTGCCACTAAAGAAATCTGAAGGGAATGATGTGGCCAGATTTGCATTTTAGAAAGATTGCTCTGGCAGCAGGATGGAGGAGGTGAGCCCATGTAGGAGCCACAGTTGGGTGGGAGTGGGGAGAAGGTAGAGTTGATTCATCCTTGAGGGAGGGGAGACAGGCTTGAGGTGTGGTAGGGTTCCCAGCTGAACAGGCTGTCTTTCCCATGGACCAAAAAGGACAGACTGGGTTGCAGATCTGAGGAGAGACGTGAGGGAGAATTGGGAGAAAGACTGTTGGATAGTTCTGGAATAGCTTGTTGTTTTAACAATAGACTTACAAAAACCAAACCTCTTATGAACATTGGTAGTTAACTATTGAGGAAGCCGTTCTTTTTTGATCCTTCTAAGTGTGAGGCACCATATTGGGTGGATACAAGAACAGATCAGACAGTCTGTCATCAGAAGGTTAATACACTTTGGTGGTAATACAATTAAAAGGGGAGAGGGAGGGAAACTAACATGGCTATATGTCAGGCACCAGTTAGCTACCACACCTTCCTATTTCATTTGTGTCACATTTATGCCATCCTAGGTGGGTGGTGGCAGGCCCATTTTGTAGAGTAGGAGGCATTCTTATAGCGATTAAGTAATTAGTCCAGCTTCACACAGCTAGTAAATGACATAGCAGGATTCAGACTTAGGACTGTCAGACTTTAAAGGCATGTTCTGTCTACTAATTCTGTTAACCTCCTCGCTATACTTGGAACAGTAAAGTAGATCAGTTTTGGACTCTTTCAGAAAAACTTCTTTTGCTTAAGTGCTGCAGATCAATTTCACGAAGTTCAGACTTCTCTGAAGGTTAGGTAGCATCAAAGTGGTTTACATCCCAGAGAGATAAGTTTTTCATTTCACTTCTACAGTGATACAGTTGCAAATAATGTACACATACAAAATAAAACTTAGCCACTTCTGAACTTTTAATAAAAATTTTTCAGTTCTCCCCTGATATGCTTGCTTTCTTTCTAAAATGAATTATAGAGTAAACCTAAGCTCTTTCTTTATAGAATGATGTTTTAATATCCAACTTTAGCATAAAAAAACTTCAGATGGAGATAATCAGCACCGACAATTTGCTTTCATTTCTTTATTAGGCAAGATGTAGTATTAGTTAATGGCCCATAAAGCATCTGAAATTGAGTATAAATCATTGCATTTTTAACTTTCTATTTAGTGCTATCTTGCAACTAAAGGTTGTTTGCTTTGGAGCTTCAGCTATATAGCACCTGGACAGCTTTTAGTGTGTTTAATTGATTGCATTTTCATGATGCATGTAACCAAAAGACTTCCTCACCCCAAGATACCAAGATATTATAGTGAAAAATTATAGGGTGAAGCCATTATTTAATTATGCAAAGACTGCTAAAACTATATAATATCACCACCACCCCCAAAGAGATTCTCTTTATCAAAGTTACTTTGGATTTTAATTGTAAGCTTTGGTTGAGCAGCTCTAGTTTTTCTTTGGATTTGAATATGTACATTTCTTTTCAAATAAATTGTTTTTTGGACTGGAATACCAAGGTTTTGTTTTCTTGAGCCACAAAAATAGTATCAAAATCACAAAAAATATTAAACATTTTCTTCTTTTATCTAATCAAGAGTCTTAATTGAATATCTTTCATTGAAATTTAATTAGTGTCAAGTACACAAAGGAAGTACAATTTGAGTGCCTTCTGGACAATGTTTCAGGACAATGTTTCAGGCTATGTATTAGATACTTTCATACAATTTCTAGAAAGGATGCATTTCCCTTTATTTGTGGAGACTATAAGATCTTTGCCTATGATTTAGCTATAATTCATTTTATGAATTAAGAGACTATCACTTTTCTATTTTTCTAGCAATCCTTAATTCCAGTTTTTTAACCTAGTGTTTACAACTTGTATAGCCATAATAAGGAAATAACATAAAAGTCGTTCTTTGAAGTAGTGAGAGCATATTCAAGTTTTTGTGGCTACATTCTGTTGCCCATGTCTTTGAAGTTCACCCACCATTAGTTTTTTTTCTGAGACAGGTCGCTCTGTCACCTGGGCTAGACTATAGTGGCATGATCATAGCTCACTGCAACCTCCAACTCCTGGGCTCAAGTGATCCTCCTGCCTCAGCCTCCTGAGTAGTTAGGACTACAGGCCGGAGCCACCTTGCCCAGCTAATTCTTTTATATTTTTGTAGCAATGGGGTCTCCTTATGTTGCTCAGGCTGGTCTCAAATTCCTGCCCTCAAGTAATCCTCCCACCTGGCCTCCTGAAGTATTGGGATTACAGGCATGAGCCACCACACTTGGCCCACCATTAGTTTTAAAATTTGCAACAAATTAAAGACAGATTTTTTAGTATTTGAATTTTGTGTTAACTTTAAATTTATTTGCTACTGTGGCATTATGCTATATTTTTCTCTTTAACATTACTGTTTGCTTGTGTTTTTTTTCTATACCCATTAAGCATATTCGACAGTCATATAATTTAACCATTCTAATAATTATATATCTAAGATTTCAGAACTTCTAGAAAGATCTAAAAAAACGGACATCATTTTCAAAGAAGAAAGGATCCATGCCTTTTTGAAAAAAGAGTTTTCATGAGACAGTTTATGTTCTTTTTTTTTTTTGAGACAGAGTCTCACTCTGTTGCCCAGGCTAGAGTGCCGTGACGTCAGCCTAGCTCACAGCAACCTCAAACTCCTGGGCTCAAGCAATCCTTCTGCCTCAGCCTCCTGAGTAGCTGGGACTATAGGCATGTGCCACCATGTGCCAGTTAATTTCTTTCTATTTTTTAGTAGAGACGGGGTCTCACTCTTGCTCAGGCTGGTTTCGAACTCCTGACTTTGAGCAATCCACCTGCCTCGGCCTCCCAGAGTGCTAGGATTACAGGCGTGAGCCACCACACCTGGCCTAGTTTATGTTTTTAATTCTGCCAAAATTGGCTTAAAATTTTTTAATTGTTTATTCATTTCATAGCTAATTAGAAATTGAATAATCTGTTAGCTGTTTATTACCATGCTTTTCAAAGGATTATAACAGAATTGCTTATAATCTTGAGATGATCCAGTCTTGGGGTTTATAGTACTCTGAGAGTTATGTACTGTATGTAAATCTAGGTAGCATTTTTTTTGTATGGTGTTTGGAGATTTCCCCCAAAGTATTAGGATTCATTCTATTTTATGTAATTTAAAATGTTTTATATGGTTTTATTGAATAATTTGACCTTAATATGAAAACTTATTAGCATATTTATAGGACTTATTTTTGTAAAAGTCTTGTTTTCAAAACAAATTATTTCTTATAGTGGTTATACTTTTTATTTTTGAAAATTTCTGGGCTATATTTTGCAAAGGCGGATTTGCACATTCATGTGAAGATGTTATAATTTACTTCTTTGGAAGAGTCAAGGCAGGATGCTTTAAAGGAAATATTTGTCTAATTGGTTAGGAGTAAAGTCTTTAAAAAGTCTACTTCAAAATATATTGAGCCAATATAATGGTAATATTCATAAACTTACCCACATACGTGTGTAAGTTGGAAGTTATGTTACCAGAGGAGCAAAATGTCCATTTAGATGCTGAGTTCTTTTCATGCTTAGAACAGGATAACACACCAAGGAAGTGAGCAAAACACTGTCTACCTTTGAGAGTGAGTGGCACTGGCCTGCATGTCTGTAGCTAGATGTAGTAATATTCTCAGGAGGATAGGGAGCACGTTTCCTGAAATTCCGTGCAGTTTACATTCTCTCCTCTTATTGTATATCAGGTGAAGATAAGAATGCCTACACAGTACATTATGTTGTTATTAGAGTAAGAGACTTTCACAGTAGTTACACTGAACAGCTTTCCCCCCTAACAAATCCAGTGGCACACGACAAATCCTTGAATTTGGAGCTTGGGCTGTGATTTTAATTTTTGCCCCTTCTTTCCCTCTTACCATGTCTTTTATCCTCTTCCCAAATGCCCTCAGAGAGGTCATGGTCTTAATGGAGAGGATAGACAAATACCCATATAGTAACTATGTAGTCCTGTTGTGGAGGGGAACCTAGCCGAGGACATTATCAGGGAAGACTTCCTGGAGGAAGAGGGCTGTGTGCTAAGTTCTGAAGACAGAGTAAGAGTTAGCCAGGCAAAGGGGCGAGGAGGGTGGCTCAGGTGAAAGGAGCAGCCTGGGTAGAGGCTGGGGCTTGGGGAGAGTGCTGTGTGCTGAAAAGCTCTGAGCAGCCCATGTCCTAGAGTTCAGGGTTAGAGGGCTGCCTCCGCGAGGGAGGATGCTGTAGAGAGCCTGGTCACGGAGGGCTTTAGAGGAGCTTGGTTTTTATTAAAACTGACAACAGAGGGAGGCAGTGAGGGATTTCAGCAGGGAGTAACCTTTTGGGAAAGTATTCTTGGTTCTGCCTCTGCTGGCAACTCTGCTGAAAGAAGAGATCCAGATGGACCAGAGTAGTCTGTCCCTTTGAGACCCATCCATTCATTTGTTTATTCATAACAAGCATATTTTGAGTATCTAGGGGAGAGGAGTGGGCATACAACAGTAAGCAAAACATACTCGCCTTTTTGGAGCTTACAGATGTCAGAAATTGATTCAGTATAGAATGTTCTAGGAACACACGAAGGACACCTAACCCACAGTGCAGATGTTGGAGGCAGGGAAGGCTTCCCTGAGAAACTGGCATTGAAATGAGCCCAAAGAAGAGTGCAGAGGTGAGAGGCAGATGCAGATGGAGCCTGGGTGCTGCAGAGAGGCTGCTGTGGAGTACAAGGACGCACTGGTCAGAGGGGAGGCCGTGGCGGGGCTAGTTGGTGCATTCACTCGTGAAGCATGTCTCTCCCTGAGGACTGATTGGGGGTCCTTGGAAGGGTTTGAAGTGGGGGAGGGACATAATTCGTGTTTTGGGAAAGCCACTCTGGCTGTGTGTGTAGAAGCAGCGAAGTGGGGTGCATAGAGTGGGGAGGGTCACAGACCAGATAGAGGCTGTCAAGGTGACCGCTGTCTGCTGGGGATGGCAGGAGCAGCACAGATGGAGCATTTTCTTAGGAGGAGGGTTTGTTAGCAGGGGCCGTCCTAACCCCGCCTGGTGGCTAGGAGGAAGACAAATGAAGGCTGGCGTTTCTTCTTCCCTCTGTCTCTGCCTTGTGTCATCATCTTGGTTCAAGCAATATTTGGGACAGAAAAGCTAAATTCCAGAGTAGTCAAGAGTTGCTGAACTTGTTAGAGTTAGACCTGATAGGACTTAACTGTATATTGAGATCCGTTGATAACATCCATTTAGTTAGAAACTTCACATCTTCTGGATTTCCATAGTTTGTTTTTTGTTTTTTTTTTTAAGCTGGTCAAATTTAGCAGTGGGGGGTTTCCATAGGGGTTTTATTCTTAATAAGATTGCTTTCTTGGTGAGGGAAAATTTAATACAGCTGCTGTTTTTCTTAAGAAAAAATCATATCTCTTTAGAAATTTAATATTTAAAATACTAGAAATATTTAAAAATAATAAAGGAAGATTTTGGTACAGTTGCTTTGGTTTCTGAATTGATATGGCGTTAGAAGCCTTTGCATTATTTAATAGCATATCCTTGCCAATATTTAAAGAGCTGTTAGTGAGCATCCCAGGGCCTGCCCTCTGAAAGCATTATTGAAGCTTGCTCTGAAATAGTGAAGATAAAGGTCTTCTTTCCTAAAGCCAAATGGTTGGCTAATAGTATGCAGCATCTCTCTCTTTATAAAATAATAATAGGTTTGAAGTTAAGAAAGTGGAACATAATTGATTTTTTAAAAAGCTGAAACATAAACTTTCTTATGCTAATGTTGCAATTGGAAAGTCTGAAAAGAAATATCCTACTCTAATATTGTCTAAGTGAAATACATGGTAGAAGCCTTATATACCTATCACCTTCAATCAGTCACTTGGCAGTCAATTTTTGAAGTCAGGACCACTCTAGCTCACATCACTGGCAATGATTGTTGCTGGCTTTCAATTATAGAGCCTGATGTTGCCTTCTTAGCATTTTTTAGTAGCAAGAGAATTGAATAATGCCTAGTCAGTGTGCTTTTTGGGTGGGAGTCGTGTAGTAATAATGATGCATTTTCGCTGCATTTTATTCTTCAGACATTATAAGAAGCGGTGCCAAGGACGCATGCGAAAACACGTGGGGGATTTATGCCTTCAGGCGGGGATGCTGCAGGACTCCTTGGTGCATTACCACATGTCGGTGGAACTTCTCCGCTCAGTGAATGACTTTCTGTGGCTTGGAGGTAAGATTATTTGGTGAAGATGTTCTGATATGTAATTGTTTCAACTGTTGTTTGAAATATGAGGAAGCAGGAAAAAAAAAGTCTCTAAAAAGAAAGGATGAGGGAGGACAGCCGGCCTGTGCTGGTTGCCAGGAGGAGTCACCTGGGGAGGCTTCCCTGCCTCCTCTGCCACCGCTTCTGCACGGCGTCCCCTGGAGGAGGCACTTCACATGAGTTTCCTCCACGACTGCTGCGTGTCTTTGCTCCTGTCCTTCCTCCTCCTTTCTCTTTGCACATCCTGCCCTTTGCTAAGAATGCCATTCCCCATGGACTTCATCTCTTAACTCATTCTTCAAAACCTCCTCTGTATGTCAGATGATGAATGAATGAGCAGAATGTGGTATGTAGATGCAGCAGAATATTATTCAGCCTTGAAAATGACTGACATACTGATGCTGCTGCATCAGGGAGGAACCTTGACCACGTTGTGCTCAGTGAAAGAAGCCAGACACAAAAGGCCACATACCGTATGATTCGGTTTACATGGAGTGTCCAGAGTAGGCAAGTCTGTGGCAGCAGATTTCCTGGTTGCCAGGGGCAGGGGAGCAGTGGAATGGGGAGTGACTGCTGAGGGGTATAAGGTTTCTCTTTAGGGTGATGAAAATGTTCCAGAATCAGATAGTGATGTTGGTTGCACAACTGTGAATATGCTAAAACTGCTGAATTGTATACTTTAAGTGGGTAAATCTTATGATATGTGAATGATATGTCAGCTTTAAAAATTAAAAGGAAAAAAAGAGAAGAAAATCTACTTCAAAGGACATCCTTTTCTGACCCCTCCAGGCAGTCAGGCAGAGCTAGAACTCTATGTTGGAGCTGATCCTGTGTGCTGGAATTGCTTGTTTATGTGTTTTTTTTCCCCCTTCAGGGACTGTGTCTCCTGGGGGTGGGAGTGGAAGGCATGGACTGTGTTGTTTTCATCTGGGTGTGCCCATCCCCTCGCATATGTAGGTATTCCTATACATGCTTGTTAAATGAGTGTTGTGAGAGTAAGGACTAAGATAGGGTTAGTGGAGTTGTCCAGTGGCTGCCTGACTCCGGGCATCACAACAGACTGAATGCAGAAGCAAACAGAAGAATCCAATTGACTTGTATTAACTCAGACATTCAAGACAGGTATAGAAATGCAAAACATTGCTCTTCTTCCAGTATTTTTGTTTTGGAAAATAATTATTTTTCATAAAAATGTTAAGACATGACAGGCTTATTATTATTTTAAAAGGAATTAATACATAAATATTTAAATCCTTTTCTCAGTTTTATTTTCCAATATGGTGAATATTTATAGGGGTAACCACATAAAAAAATCCTTTGTGGTCCTTAGTATTTTTTATTTTTTTATTTTTTAGAGACAGGGTCTCGCTCTGTCGCCCAGGCTATAGGACAGTGGTGTGATCATAGCTCACTGCAGCCTTGAATTCCTGGGCTCAAGCTGTCCTTCCACTTCAGCCTCCTGAGTAGCTGGGACTACAGGCACACGCCACTATGCCTGGCTAATTTTTAAAATTTTTTGTAGAGACTGGGGTCTCACTATGTTGCTCAGGCTGGTCTTGAACTCTTGGCCTCAAGCTATCTTCCTGCCTTGGCCTCCCAAAGTGTGGGGATTACAGGTGTGAGCCATCACACCTGGCTAATCCTTAGCAATTTTTAAGAGTGTCAAGGAGTTTTGAGACCCAAAGTTTAAGAACTACTGAATTAATGAATAGAGATGATAAAGATGAATACAGTAGCACACTTTACAAGACACGTGGCATAGCTTGAGAGTATTAGGATGTAACTGCTAATGAGAGATGTGTAGCAGGTAGGTACAGCTGCCTTTGAGGAAAAGGTAGATCTACAAATGTTTGCTACAGCCCCAAAAGGAACAGATGCATTTAGAATACGTAGTATGGAAAGGTATTCTGCACCGCTTTGGTGGTATTACTTTTAAATATTAGAGCACTTTCCGCTACACATTTCTATAGGTCCAGAATCTGGGTAGATTCTGATTTCACACTGTATGTGTGAAAATGTTGGTCACACGGGTAAATGAGGAGGCTGGCCTGTTTCACATGTGCAGTCAACTCCTCAGTGAAACCTTGACCATGGTAAGAACATGTGTTGCCAGCCTTGACGTGGGCATGGGGAAGATAGGTGGCAAGTTCCTATTTGCAACAAAACGAGTGATCTTTAGGTTTTATCTTTGTTGGGGGGGGGAGGGAATTGTCTTTTCCAAATAATTCAACTGTTTAAATCATTCTTAGCCACTGGAGTTTGAGCTAATGATGGGCCACTTAACATTACTACTTATACTTTTTTTTTTTTTTTAATGCCCAGCTGCCCTTGAAGGGTTGTGTTCAGCTTCTGTCATCTACCACTATCCTGGCGGGACTGGTGGTAAGAGTGGAGCTCGGAAGTCCCAGGGCAGCTCACTTCCTGCCGAAGCAGCCAACAGACACCGACCAGGTGAGCTCTGCTCTTTTCTGCCCACTGTATTCATTTGCAGCCTTTAAAGAAAGCAGGAGTAATTTATTACTTTTTCCTCTGAGTTAGGCCTGATTAATGTTTAAATAAAGTATAAAATCTGTTGTCAGAAATCTTGTAAGAGACATTTTCTTCTGATTTTATTGAATACATATTGATCTTATTGAATATCATTAATGGGTTACAATCGGTGGTTGATTTCTGGAACACTTACATAACATTTTATGGTGTAACAGACTTGAGGTTCTGTGTCTGGGTCTTTTTCACAATTTCTGTGTACTAGGTGAAGCTAGTTCCAGAGGTCACTTTTAACAGTTAATACAGGGCCTGGGGGCTGTTTCTCATTTTCTTGGTTGATGAAGTTCTCTTAATGAGCTATTTTTGATTTGCTTATGTTTGTTAGCACCAATGAAGAATGAAAAAACTTCTTGGGAGGAGCAGACCCATGAATGCTGAATGAACTTGCCGTTAATGGTTAGGATATAGTCATCATGTTGCATAGGTCACAGAGATAGTAACAAAGAATACAGAGCTCAAGGCCATACACAAAATTGCTAGATATTTTTTGGTCCATGAGACTTTTTAACATTTTTTTTCCCCTGAAGAGAACAACAAGTGGTTAATATATATTGGATGGGGAAGTGCCTTGAGTTTCTTTTTTTCCCTAAATTATATTATATCATGCCCCATGATCAGCAAAGAATGTAGAGACTACATTTATGAGCATGTTACTGTAGCCAGACAGTCTAAATCCAGGTGTACTCTATGTATAGCTGCTTAGATGAACTATAATGATTCTTGAAGATATTTTATCATGCTTCAGCAAAAGTTTCCTATTGGTGGTGTCTCAGTTATTTGAGAGAAAGTGAAACAGGATGGGAGGTGCAATTGAAAGTCTGAAAGTTTGAAATAGGCATGTCCCTGCTCCTCATTTCCTGTGCTTTGATCTGACTCAAGGTGCACTCTGTCGGTGTTCAGCACCTGTATTTATTCCTTGTAGTTATAATTGCTATCTCTGGTATGACATAACAGCGGTTTAAGTTTCACTGATTTCTCTAGTCAGCCACCAAGTGCTAAAATCTCCAACACACTCAGAAAGGTGAAAGCAGGATTAATTTTTTGTTTAAAAGAAAGTCTTCTGCACTCTCTAGGAGTGCCTTTTGTTGGAGGTGTTTTTTTTTTTTTTTTTTTTTTTTTT
>VBSM01001124.1:75904833-75919968 GCA_008086735.1 Cheirogaleus medius | reverse complement strand
TGATATAAAACCATCCTCATATAGCCATCTAATCTTCGACAAAGCAGACCAAAACATCCACTGGGGAAAAGAATCCCTATTCAATAAAACTGGATAGCCACATGTAGAAGACTGAAACAGGATCCACACCTTTCACCTCTCACAAAAATCATCTCACACTGGGTAACAGACTTAAACCTAAGGTATGAAACTATTAGAATTCTAGAGGAAAATGTTGGGAACACTCTCCTAGACATTGGCCTAGGCAAAGAATTTATGAAGAAGTGGCCCTGTTCTTAACAGGCCACTGACCAGTACCAGTCTGTAGCCTGGGGGTTAGGAACCTTTAAAGTGCTTTAAAAAAAGGCTTTGATATAATTAATCCATTTAAAGTGTAAAATTCTGTGGTTTTTAGTATATTTACAGAGTTGTGCAACCCTCACCACAATCAATTTTAGGACATTTTCATCACCTGAACAAGAAGCCCTCTACCCATTAGCAGTCACTCCCCATTTCCCCTGTCCTCCCCCATCCCAGGCAACTACTAATCTACTTTCTTTCTCTATGGGTTTACCTATTCTGGACATGTCATATAAATGGCAACATAAAATATGGGGTCTTTTGTGACTGGCTTCTTTAACTTAACATAATGTTTTCAAGGTTCATCCTTGTTGTAGCATGTAACAGTACTTTCTTTTTACTGCTGAATAATATTCCATTGTGTGAACATTCCACATTTTGTTTATCTAGTCCATTTATTGATGGACATTTTCATTGTTTCTTCTTTTTGGCTATTATGAATAATGATGCCATGAACATTTGTGTATAAGTTTTTGCATGGACATATGTTTTAAATTCTCTTATGTATATGTGTAGGAAGTAGAATTGCTGGATCATATGGTAACTCAATGTTTAACTTGTTGAAAAACTACCAGATTGTTTTCCAAAGAGCCTACACTACTTTACATTCTTACCAGCAATGTATGCAAGTTCTAATTTCTCTACATCTTCCTCAACACTTGTTACCTCTTTGACTCTAGCTATCCTGATGGGTGTGAGATGGTATCTCATTGTGGTTTATTTTTATTTTTTTAAATTTATTACTTTTTTATTTATTCTCTTTTTTTTTCTTTAGCGGAAAACATTAGAGGATCACTCATTGTGGTTTTGATTTGCATTTACCTTATAGCTAATGATGTTGAGCATCTTTTCATGTGCTTATTGGTCATTTGTATATTTGCTTTGGAAAAATGTTCAGATTCTTCATCCATTTTTAAGTTGTGTTATTTGCCTTTTTATTATTGAGTTGTAACAATTCTTTTTATATTCTATATATAAATCCTTTATCAGATACATGAGCAGCAAAAATTTTCTTCCATTCTGTGTAAAGAAGAACATTTTCTTGATGGTATCCTTTGAAACATACTGGTTTTAAATTTTGATTAAGTCCAGTTTGTTTTCTTTCTTGCTGCACTTTTGGTATCTTACCTAAGATCTAAGGTATTTTATATATACTTTACATCTAGAGCAATTTAATTCTCACAATTCAAATGATATATACTGTTGATATCCCTAGTCTATAGATACGGAAACTACAATGAGTTCATTTCTGCATCACTTACACTCCACTAATGATTATTGCTATTTGACCTAACAAAGTATAATTAAGCCTTTTTTGGTCATCACACTAAAAGTAGAGTCATGACTACAGAAAGTTCAAAGAAAGTATTTGATTGATTCCATTTTGTTAACCAATGGGAGGCGGGGCAGTGTTGACATAGATTGTAAGCCCTTCTGGTATAGGATCATTGTCTTCCTTTTATTTCATTTTGTTTCCTCATATTCCTTATTGTCCAGCAGATTAGTTAGAACATGATGCTTTTGAATCATTGTCTGTAATGACAGAATTTTGACAACAGTATCTATTGTTTGTTTCACAGTAGCAATGATTCTGCCTACATTAAACCTAAAACAAACCTACACTGAACTCTGTCTGCAAGGTGAATGAAGAGTTGAGGTCCCTAATGAGAAAAAAAAAAAAACTAGCAGGAAAAGATAACATAGAAATACCTCTCAGATCTATTAAAAAAGCCTGGAGTTTTGACAACTGTTCCACAAACCAAAGATGTTTTCATTAAGTTTATAGATATGTTATAGTTATACAGCAGAGTAAAATTATTAACTAGATTTGACAAGCAAAGGATAATAGTGATTACTTGTTATAATTAAAATATTTTGCCTCTGTTAAATTAATTAGTGCCCATGAGTAAAGAAAAATAAGTTAGTATGTGACATGGGAACAATCAATCTTCTATATTTATATGTGTTTGTGTGTGTGTGTATGTGTGTATATATATATATTTCTATCTTTTGGAGCATTTTGTAGCTTTTCAATAATGTTCTAACTTTAGAATTATATTTTTAAAAAATTATCACTGTATCTAATGCAGTTTGGACTGAGTTTATCCTGCCTTATGCACAGAATTCCACTGTCTCCTAGGTAAAGATTTTCCTTTCATTATATTGACTGAGTGTTAGAGTTAATAGGAACTGTGATTTCTAGGCCTTTCCTCTCTGTGTATTTAAAGTTGGCTGTCGAATGCAATTCTCTTTGTTTCTTGAATTTGTTTTAATATGTTATATAAATTTCCCTAGGAACTAGAATCATTGCTGTTTCGAAACAAACAACAGATACTGTTGCCAAAATTTATGAAAAGCTTAAATCCACTCTTATTTATCAGTTATTTTTCACTAAGTGTTTGTTTACCTTTGTATAATTAAAAAATTTTTTAAAGGAGTAGGTCTGCATGCTTAAAAAAACTCTTATTTTTTCCTTATTGTAGAAGTCATATTCATTGTACAGAATATAAAGATAAACAAAATAAATATATTTTAAAATTACCTATGCTCTCCCACCCCCATAAATTGTAGTAAAATTGGAAATCAGGAAGTACAAGTCCTCCAGATTTGTTCCTTTTTCTCAAGATGGTTTTGGTTATTCTGGATCTCTTGAATTTCCATAGGAATTTTAGGATCAGATAGTCAATTTCTGCAAAGAATCCAACTGGGATTTTGATAGACTATGTTGAATCTGTGGATCAATTTGGGGAGTATTGCCATTTTAACATTATTATGCTTTGTGATCCATGGATATGGTATCTCTTTCCATTTATTTATCTTCTTTAATTTTTTCAGCCAATGTTTTGAATTTTCAGAGTATCATTTTATACTTTTTTTGGGTTTAAATTTATTCTTAAATATTTTATTCTTTTTGATGCTATTGTGAATGGAAAATTGTTTTCTTAATTTTATTTTCAGATGATTCATTACAAGTGTATAGAAATATAATTGATTTTTTGGTATATTGATCTTTTTCCTTTGCTAAACTTGCTAAACTTTGCTAAACTTATTTATTAGCTTTAACCGTTTTTGGGTGGACTTTTTAGGATTTTCTATATGCAAGATCATGTCATCTGAATAAAGAGGTAGTTTTACTTTTTCCTTTCTAATTTGGATGTTTTGTCTAATTCTTGATTTTAGAGAAGGATTTAGTCTTTTACCATTAAGTATGATGTTAGCTGTGGGTTTTTGGTAGATGTCCTTTATCAGGTTGAGAGCATTCCTTTCTATTCCTAGTTTGTTGAGTGTTTGTATCATGAAGGTGTTGAATTTGTCAAATGCTTTTTCTCTATCTTTTGAGATGAGCATGTGGTTTTTGTCCTTTATATTACTCATATGTGTATTACACTAATTAATTTTCAGACGTTAAACTAACTTTACATTCCTGAGATAAATCTCACATGATCATGTTGTATATTTCTTTTATATCTTGCTGGATTTAGTTTGCTAGTATTTTGTTGAGGATGTTTGCATCTATATTCATGAGAGATATTGGTCTGTAGATTTTTTTGCTTGGATGTCTTTTCCCGGTTTTGGTATAAGGACAACATTGGCCTCATAGAATGAGTTGGTTAGTGTTCCTTCCTTTTATGTTTCTTGAAAGAGTTTGTGAAGAATTGGTATTGATTTGTCTTTAAATGTTTGGTGGAATTTACCACTAAAGCCATTTGTATCTGGGCTTTTCTTTCTGGGACATTTTTTGATTGTTGATTCAATCTCTTTACTCGTTATGGGTCTATTCAGATTTTCTATTTCTTCTTGAGTTGAGTTTGGTAGTTTGTGTCCTTCTAGGAAGTTGCCCATCTCATCTACATTATGTATTCATTGTATTCCCTCATAATCCTTTTTTTCCTGTAAGGTGAGTAGTAATGTCTGCTCATTCAGCTCTTATTTTAGTAGTCATATTTTGAGTCTTCTCTCTCTTTTTCTTTGCCGGTTTGTCAATTTTTTTGATTGTTTTAAAGAACCAACTTTTTTCATTTTGTTGATTTTTCTCTATTGTTTTTCAATTATCTATTTCCACTCTAATCTTTATTATTTCTTGCTTTGAATTTAGTTTGCTCTTTTTCTAGTTTCTTAGGTTGTTGACTTGAGATCCTTTTTCTTTCTGTTTTAAAAAAATGGGTATTTATAGTATAAATTTCCCTCTAAGCACTGCTTTCACAGCGTCCTATTTTTGGCATATTGTGTTTTTCATTCAGCTCAAAGTATTTTCTAATTTCTCTTGTGTTTTCTTCTTTGACTCACTGGTTATTTAGGTGTGTGCTGTTTAATTTCCAAGTATTTGTGAATTTCCCAAATTTCCTTTGGTTGTTGACTTCTAATATAATTCATTTGTGGACAGAGAACATATTTCTATATGAATTCGGTTCATTTAAATTTATTGAGACATGTTTTATGGTTCAGCATATGGTCTATCCTGGAGAATATTCCACATGCACATGCATATTCTGTTGTTTGGTGGAGTGCTCTGTAGATGTCTGTTAGGTCTACTTGCTGTTTAAATCTTCTGTTCTTATTTTATTTTTGCTGTGGGATTTTTTTGTTGTGTTTCCTTTGTCTTCTTTCAGCTTGCTTAAAAACCACAACTCCTTCAGTATTTCTTCCTAGGTGAATTTCTCTTTAATTCTTTTGATGATATATCCCCAGTCTCATTCCAGGGTTTTTATTTCCTTGGGGGAAAAAATCAGACCCTCATACTAGATTTGGTTCTTTAGTAAGGGTCCGACAGCTGTCAGTAAGGCAAAAGGATGGCTTGACTCTTGTGTTCCTTTTATCATGGTTCCCTGATGGTGACCTTTTAATTACTGCACATACTGCTGTGGTGGTACATTTCCACTGCCCCGCCCAGTACCTGGCACAGAGGGTGTTACGAGTGGATGAATGAATCATGCCGCTCACAGCCTATGATTTTAATTTATAATTTGTCTTCTCCATTTTTATTTTCATTTCATTTATATTCCTAATTGCATATGTCTTAGTACTCTTGTCTTTTCTGAAATACATCCTATTTTCAATAGACTTGTTTTGTAATTTAGTGAGTTTACCAGAATTCTAATTTTTTTTTAACTATTGATTTTGAAGTAATTTAAAACTTACAAATTTTTAAAAAGTTTCAAGTTTCAAGAGTGGCACAAAAAACTCTGATATGCTGTTCATCCAGATTCACTAGTTGTTATCATCTTCTTTATAATTTGATCTCTATGTGTATACATATATTTCTCGAGCCATTTGAGAGTGAGTTGCAGCCCTGATGCCCTGCCCTGAATACCTCAGTGTGCATTTCCTAAAGACAAGGTCATTCATATAAACAGTGCAGTGATTAAAATCAGGAAATTTAACATTGATACAATACCTTTATCTATGCTAAAGACCTTATTTACATTCCACCAGCTGCCTCGATACAGCAGTTATATTTCCTGAGCCAGGATCCAGTCCAGGACCATGCATTGCATTTAGTTTCTGTGTCGCTTAGTATCATTTAATCTGGAATAGTTTCTCAGCCTTTCTTTCTTTTTCATGGTAATTGATATTTCTGAAGAATACAGGCCATTTATTCTGTAGAACATTCTCAATTCAAGTTTGCCTGAAGTCGCTTTGTGATTATGAGGTTATACATTTTGGCAAGGTGAGGAGAGAGGTGGAATAAGTGATTTATCGTGCATTAAATCAGGAAGCATATCATGTTGACTCGTCCCATTATTGGTGATGATAACTTGGATCACTGGTTAAAATATAGTCCAGTAGGGTTTTCCACTGTAAAGTTACTATTTTTCTCTATGTGATGAATAAGTAATTTGTGGGAAAATATTTTGACATTATGTAAATATCTTGTTCCTCCCAAACTTTCACCCACTAGTTCTGGCATTCAGTGAAGAATTTTACCTGAGTCAGTTATTATTACTTTGATGGCTGCCAAAGGGTGATTTTCAAATTTCATCATTCCTTATACATTTATTAGTTAGCTTTCTAATATAAGGAGGAGCTTTCTTTTCTTTTTTTCCTCTGTCCTTCTATCCATCCATCTATTATTATTGTGGACTTATGGATCATTATTTTTTTCAGTGGGTTCTAATGCATTGCTATCATTCTTTATTTTTTAGCTCATTTGCAAGATTTGGCCAATGGAAGCCCTTCAAGCTGGCTCCTGTATCCTTTTGACATGTTCCCCAATAATTTTTTTGAACACTACTTTCTGGCTTAAGATATTTTAGGTTCATTTTATACTTTCTCTGTCTTGGCTCTGGAATCAGACATTTCTCCAAGGAGTTTTAATTTATTTTGTTGGAGAATGCTATTTAGAAATCAAGATCTGGGCAGTAAACATGTTCATTGCTACTGAGGTTCATTGATTTTAGGCCCTTTGAGAAGTTCTACTGTTATCTAAACTTCATATTGATTTCTCCAATTCCAACCCAAATTCCAGGGTTCTTTTTAGTCTTACCCTGTTTCATGTTTACATTTTCCTTCTCCAACAGTGAGAAATCTGACTCCCAATGTCATCAATATGTTTATTCATTTTCTCAGGCCTACAATATGTAGAAAGTGGTTTTGGAATTGCTAAATAATATTACTGTAAAAACAAACCTCTACGAAGAAAATTCAAAAATTGTTGGTGGTTCTTTTGTCTTGAGGATAAACACACAGATGCTGTAATTAGAAGTTACTCGGATCTGTTCTTTAATGCTTCCTGCCAATGTGACTATGTTCTTTGTTTGAAATGTAGTTATTGGTTTCTGTTTGTTTCCATTAATGAGTTCCCCCATCTTTATTGATTTTTTTAAAACTATGTAAGGTGTCAACGTGGTTCCAGAAGTCAGAACTACATAAAAGGTACATCCTGAGAAGTACCACTTCCTCTTTTGTTTTTCCCACCTCATTTCCATCCGCCCTTATAGGAAACCAAGTTCATTTGTTCTAGTTTCTCCTTCAACCAGACTGATGTTCTCAGTTGTTCTTATTTCTCTTTCTTGTGCAACATGTATGATATTATGTACATTCTTTTGTACTTGGCTTGTTGTTTTGTTTTGGTTGCTTACATCAGCTTATGGAGATCTTCGTTTATTTTCACGGCTGCATAGCACACTGCGTGCACATACCATATTTTATTTTACTTGTACTCTATGTATGCACATTTTGGTTGTTTCCAATATTTGGCAATTACAACTAATGCAGCAGCAAATAATCTTGTAGATGTGTATTTTTGTATTGTTGAAGGTGTATCTTCAGCATAAATTCCTAGAAGTCAAAGGTAAACATACAACATAGTTTTATTAGATTTTACCGAATTATTTTTTTCCTGTGCCCCCAAAAGGTAGAAATATTTTGCAAAATTCTTCTTAAAGTTTGTACCATTTTGCATTCACAGTAGCAGTGCATGAGAGTGCTTTATCCATAGGTTCGCCAACATGGTGTGTTGTCAAGCTTTTAAAATTTTGCCAACTAGATATGTGAGAAATAGTATATCTTCCTGTTAGTGAAGTTGAACATCTATTTAAATGTTTAAGGGCCATTTTTATATTTTTACTTTATGAATTGTCTGCTCTCATCTTTTGCTTTTTTATCCCCATTGGATTTTTAGTTTTTTTCTTTCAATTTTTATGACCTCTTTATATATAAGGAATGTTAGCCTTTTGAAATGTGTTGCAAAAATTTTCTCTTAGATTGTCATATATGTTTTCACTTTCTTTATATAATTGAATATATCTAGTTCTTTAAAATTCCATTTGGATTTGAGTGACAGAGTGCCTTTTATCCAGGTTTTAAAGGAATTTACCCATGTTTCTTGAACTTCTTTTATGGTTTTCTGTTTTACATTTAGATCCCAGATCCATTTAGAGTTTATTCTTGTGTTTGGTGTGAGGTGTGGGACTGATTTTATCTTTTTCCAAATGGCCATCTGAGTGTCCCAGGATCATTATTAAAAAGTCCATCTTAGCCTCAATCATTTCAGGTGCAGTGTCCTGCTGCTAGAGGCCTTTGTCATACACTGGCCAATTTAACATCTAGATTATCGATGCACTGTTTTCCTGCTATTCCTCTGCAAAATAGGGCCAGTAGTATACATGTGTCAGGGTTTTTGGTTTTGGTTTTTAATTGGATAGCAGACAAGTGACCCAGGCTGGTGCTAGCCTGTTGGTCGTTATTGCCACACTGGTACTTCCCTTATCTAAGCCCTTTTTTGTTCTTCTCTTTATGGTCTCTCCAGCCTCGTGCATCTCTGCTTTATTCCCTCTTTTTTTCTGCTCTGTTTTGTCTGAGTTTCCAGTTTTTGCCTTGTATACAATCTTGCAAATAATAGGAACTGAGTAACTATTTCTCCAATGAATGATTAAACTATTGTTGGATTGATACTTGAGAACTTTTCTGATGGTGTCGTTTTCAATCTTTTCTCCCCTACATCTTCTTAACTATGCCCTTTTTTTTTCTTTCCTCTAGTCTGGGTTTTAATCTGCCTGTGACGTTGATTTTCCTGCCTGTCATCTAAAGGCTGCGGGTCTTGATGACTCTTTGTTTCACTAGTTCACAGTAATGTTACGTGTGGACGTCAAAACTTTATCGATGTCAAGAAAGATCAAATCTACTGTGCACTAGTATTTTTAGAGCTTGCTATTCTTTTCTTGAGAGAGATTAAATCAGTCTGACCCACTGATTTCTCTCATGAGCTATACTCTTTTTACCTTCCCACAGATCATATTGTTCTTTGTTACTGCATGTAGAATTTTTTTCTCTAGCCTTGGTATTGGAGTTAAATTGATCAGGAGATGAGCCCTCAGGACTAGAGAGGTGCTCTTTAAAAGATGAAGGGAACATTTGCTCCTTCTCCATGGTTGGGGACTTCCCCCCTAATGCTTTGATCATGTACTTCTTGGAAGGGATGAGGTACCATACAAAGAGTGAAAAGCCCACCTCATTCTTACCCCCTGTTATCTTTTCTTTCCTTTGTCCAATGGAAAAAAAGAGTAAAACTCAACAATGTGAAGCTGATTTGTTAGAGCTAATGAAATAAATCAAGACGCTATGTTATTTATTTAATATTAATTTATGCCCCAAACAATGTATTGTAAGCATGAGAAGCACAAACACACAAAGCACGACAGTACTGTCATTAAGAACATAGGTCCAAGATCGACTCCTGCTCTGGAGTCACCAGCTCTGTAATCTTGAGAACTAATAAGAATACTTCCTCTTTAGGGACTTGTCACCTCACTTGCAGAAATGGAGTACACTAAGAGTGCTTCTCTCATAGAGTTGCTGTGGGTTGTAGATGAGAACACGCAAGGAAGTTCTTGGCATAGGGCCCAATTTCCCCTAAGTGGGAAAAAAATGCTGCTTTCGGTGTGATGGCATTATAAAAACCCTGTGTAAACTCTCCTCCAAAGGGATGTCTTATGGCTTAGAGATGGATTTCTCAGTTTTGTAAGTACCCAAGGGTTCTGTCATTGGGTCTTGTGGATTTGAATCTGTTCTTTAAAAAGTACATATTTTAGATATTTTTTCCAAGCATGCCCTTTTCTATTATTATTTATAGTTCTTCTCTCTCGTCTCTTGCTGTGATCTTCACAAAATCTGCAGGAAACAAAATCCTAAACCACCTGCCTCTTCACAGTTCTCTATTATAGTTCTATCTTCCCTTACTAGGGGAGGATTTTGCATATGAAATTCTTTGTTCCCTTTTTCTTAGAGTTTCTCTGCCTGTTTGTCCATTGATCTATCTAGTTATCTATTTATTCTTCTTCTGTCTTATTCCAAAAGGCATTTGAGGCAGCTCACAGAATTGTAGAATAAAAAATAAGCAGGTTAGAAAACTGGACCAAGATTAGAAAACAAAGGTAAGAAATGAGCTTGCACAGTGCTGAGGGCAGTGTGAGATGCACGCCCTTGGCTATGTGCAGTTATACAGATGGGCAGCACATGCGTCCCTGAGCCTCCCAGCAGGCATGAGGGAAACAGGGTTTGTGGGAGATGCCTACTGTCTGTAAGATAAATAAGTGGCTTAGGAGAATCCCAGCTTTTCTTGTGATTGAAGTTTAGGAGAATATTTTTTTGAGTGTTCTATGAAATTAAAGAATATTTCATCATTTTTTTTTTCCCGCCAGTGTTCTCTTTGTAGTTGGTTATATTCTGTAAATGGAAGTTTCTCCAAAACTCTCCCCTGTTTGGATTTGGTGGCTAGGGAATTAAGTGATTCTGCTTGTAGATAGGAGTTGGTCAGAAATAGAAAATGACAGCCAGGGAAAGGATACTTATGTTGATAAGTTATTTTGTTTATGTTGTACAGTTCAGAAAATTCTTTCATAGTTTACCTTCTTCGAGGACACATGGTGGTCCCTTGCTAGCATTAAGTACTTCAAGCTGTGAGAGAATGCATGCTGACTTTGCCCTTGTCTTCAAGACAACTAAGCTAGTTCTTATAAACATGTTATTTTTATGTCATGTATTTCATGTTCTTTAATAAAAAATTTTGACAGGGAGGAAAACTTATTCTGAGTTAATTAACATTTAATACAATGCTTTGATGGTAAGACTATTATAGGAAGTATATACGCTGTGAAGACTAAACACTGTTTCATTATTTAAATTTCAATAGGGCATATTTAAGTTTTATCTTATTTGTGTCCCTCTTTAAATTAACAAAGAAACAAGACAGAAAAAACAAAAGATTATTTCTTTCCTTCTGCTTGGTTTGCAGGTGCCCTCACTACCAATGGCATAAATCCTGACACCAGTGCTGAAATTGGCCGTGCTAAGAACTGTCTTAGCCCTGAAGACATCATCGACAAATATAAAGAGGCCATTTCTTATTACAGCAAGGTGATTTTATTGCTTTGTAAATTTTATACATAATTGTATTGTTTTAATGAGAAGTTCTCATTTTACATTGTGTAATGCTATAGTATCTCTTAATTATTTGTTTCTGTAAGTATTCATGTATTATTCTATAAAGCCTGTCTCTAATTTTTTTTCTGATTCAAAACAGAATACATTTAATACAATAAATTTGGAAAAAGAGGAAAAAAGCTGTCATAGCCCCACTACTCAGAGATAATCATTGTTAACATTGAATATCTATTTTCTTGTCCTTATGTGTTTTCCTATGTTATTAAATCTTCCATGGCATGATTTTTCATGCCCTGTATAGCATTCCATCTGTGGATGTACCATTCTTTCTGCTTTGGACTTAAAACAATTGTAAATTTCAAACGTACTTACTAAAATACTGAAAAACAAATCTCAAGTTGTGCAGAAGAGTGACATTGAGTGAAAAATGAAAGTCCTCCACCTTCTCTGGCCTTAATCCCTAAGGGTAGTGAGTATTAACAACTTGGTATGTATCTTTCGCGGCCTTTATTTATGCCTATGAGGTACACATGCACGTTTTATTTACAAAAATGGGATCATACTATCTCTGTTATTCTGTATCTTGCTTTATTCACTCACCTATAAATCATAGATCATAGATGCCCTCCCACCTCAAGACCTGCTTGATTCTTTCAAATAGTGTGGAAAGGTCTTCTAAAATGTGGATGTAGTCCTTTATTCTGCAACACATTTTGTGAGAGATTATCATAAACAGCACCTAGAACAAGACGAAATGCCTGCTCTTGCAGAGTTCACAGCTTGCCATAATTTACTTAATTATTCCCTTTTGATGGATACTTAGGGTTTCTCACTTTTTCACTGTTAGAAAAAAATGCTTCACTGAACATTCTTGTACCTATATTCTTGTGTTCTTGTAGGAGTATTCCTTTGGGTTAGATGTTTCTAGAAATTTAATTGCTATGTATGACCTTTACATTTATCATAGGTTATGTTCAAGTTACTCTCAAAATTCCTTCTCTAACAGAATGAAAAGATGTGGAATTATTTATTAAACCAATCCGCTATTCCTGAATATTATTTAGTTTTGATTTTTCTTTTCCCATTATTGTAAACAGTGCTCTTATAAATGCCCCTGTAGATAAATCTTTATTGGACTGATTTTTTTTTTTCAGGGAACAATTCCTAGAAATGAACTTGAATCAAAGAGTATACATTTTATTAGGGTTATATTTTCCTTTATTGCCCTCCAAAAATGTTGTTAATTTACTCTCCCACAAATGAACACTAGTTATTATCCTTTAAAAATATTTGCCGATATGAAGGGCAAAAATAATTTTTCATTGTTTTAGTTTGCATTTTCTTTTTCTTTTGAGATGAGGTTTCTCCCTGTTTCCCAGGCTAGTCTTGAACTCCTGGGCTCAAGGGATCCTCTCCCAAATAGCTGGGATTATAGGTACACCACCATGCCCAGCTTAGTTTGCATTTAATCACACCAGTTAAGGTACTGAACATTTCTTACTTGTTAGCTATTTGTATTTCTTTTATGAACTATCCATTTGTGTCCTTTGCACACATTTAAGTTAGGGAGCTTTTCTTATTGCTCTGCAATAGCTCTTTTTTTTTTTACCAATAAAAAAAAGTTTACTATCCTTGCAATCAAAGAAAAACAAATTAAAATTACAATACTATATGCAATAGCTCTTTATATATTATGAATATTAACTTCTTGTGTATCATAGACATTACAAATCTTTTTCTTAATGTTATTTGCCTTTTAATTTTGTTTACGAGGTTTTTCTTTTTGATTGGGTCAAAATCTATTTTTTGTGTAGTAAATCCTTTCCTTATGGGTTTTATCTTTGGTATTCTGCTTGGAAATACTTCCTTAACAATAGAATAAAACTCTTTTCCCAGTTTTTTACCTCTAAAATGGGGATGATGATAAGTACCCATCATCTCACAGAGTTGTAGTCAGAATAAGCTGAGATAATATATGCAGACAATTTGTATTGTCTATTGTCAGCATTTTTTAGTATTTATATTGTTATCTATAATTTATTTTGTGTGTTTTATGACATACAATGCAATTTTTCCCAGGTAATTATCTAATTGTCTCACCACAATTTATTTAATTCATATTTTTTCTTTGAATTCTTACCTATACTTAATACTCATATCTATTTCTGAACGTTTTTATTCCTTTCTATCATACTAATCTGTCTTATTTTACTCCAGCACCATGATAATTTATCTATTGTAGTTTACCTGATATCTAATAGTGTGAGTCTTTTTTTTAAATTCTTTTCTCCCATCCCAAATTTTTGTGGCTAGTACGATGAATTTAGTATTCCTGAGGAATTCTAAAATAATCTGTTCAAGTTAAAAAAAGTCAGATTGGAGTTTTGATGGGGCTTGCAGTAAGTTTTAAATTATTTTTGGGAGAGCTTCTATATTTACAATATTGCTTTCCTCTATAGAATATGTTAATGTCTCTACAATTATACATCTTATTTTAAGTCTCTCCATACAGTGTTATAGTTTTCTTTATATAGAACATAAGCATTGCTTTGAAGTTTATTCTTAATTTTTATATGTTTTTGTTAATTTTGTGAATGAGATTTTTTGCCATTTTATTTTGTTTAAAGCTTATATATAGAAAGTTACATTGATTTTTTAAATATTCATTTTGTAAGTAGCCACTTAAAAATCATAAGTACTGTTTCCAGAGCCCTTTCTTGTCCATTTAAAAAAATTTGTTTCCAAGAGTATCAAAATGGTAATAACTAAATTCTGTAGTTGGGGAAACAGATGGAGAGAGATGATGTGGCTTTTGTAAGAACTTTTAGTAGGCTAGTGGCTGCCTTTGGACTAGAGAAGCAGAGAAGTACCCCTGAAAGAGCCAGGTAGGACCAGTGAGGACCCTGACAGCAGGAGAGGACCCCTGCTGCCGTGGTTAGGCCTACCGGCACGACAGGCAGATGCCACTTCACTGGCCAAGTCTGATTGGGCGTCAGGGCTGTGTAGAGTGCCACATATACGAATGCAAGGCTTCACCTCTATGGGAAGGACTCGTCTGCCATGGACACAGCAGGTAGTCAGGCGTCCTAGGAGTGGGAAGAGCAGACTGCGACGTCAGACAGAACTGAGCATGACTCTCTCCTCTCCTGTTTACTGACCATCTGGCTTTAGTCAGTCAAATTATATGACCTCTTCGAGTTCCAGTCTGCTCATCTCTCAAAATGAGGAAATGAAGGCTTGCTGCATTGAGTGTTTAATTAGGGTAAATTATATATATATATATATATATATATGGCCTAGCACAGAGACAAGGTCATTAGTATTGCTCAATAAACAACTGGTAGTTAACATCTATTCTTCTTTAATACAGTATTCTGTAAGACATCTGGGAGAAAAACCAGTTCCTAATATGTATATGACACAAATAGAAAAACAAAATTAATATCTTGCTATTCTATGGCTGTATTTTTATTCTTTTTCTTCATTTAGCTCTTTTCTTCTTTTCTTTCCTCTTTTACCTCCTCCACCAAGAGTCTGAGATTTTCCCGTGCTAACTACAACACTTACATTGAAATTACTTTCAAAGTTGGGCCATCATCGTGATTATAATGATACAAAAAACATTTGTATACTTTAGAGATTTGATTGTATTGGATTTGTATACATACACACACACACAGAGCAGACCACCTCCTACTTTATGAGTGAGAAGCACCACCTTTTGATTTTCATTCATTGAGACTGATAACGAAGTCTCTTAAGCAAATTCTTGCCTGGCTTCATGAATGATTGAACAATTTTTTACTGGATTTCTGATTTTTGGCCAAGGAAATTCTATTAGAAGAGATGAAATGGAGCCTCTAGACATTCTTCTGAGATATTGGTGTTACTGTATTTTTTTTTTTTTTTTTTTTT
>VBSM01001124.1:75894479-75904733 GCA_008086735.1 Cheirogaleus medius | reverse complement strand
GGCGTGAGCCACCCTGCCCGGCCGGTGTTACTGTAATTTGAATTGAAAGGAACTTTAGATGGCATATAGCTTTATGCCATTCTATAGGTAAAAGGAAACTGAAACCCAGGCCTTAAGTGTCATGATCAGAGTCACACAATGGCATGATTTGAACTAGAGTCTTCAGGGGTCCTCAAACTATGGCCTGCGGGCCACATCCGGCCCGCTGAGGACATTTATCTAGCCTGCCAGGTGTTTTTGCCTGTTTTGTTTGTTTACTTCAAAATAAGATATGTGCAGTGTGCATAGGAATTTGTTCATAGTTTTTTTTTAAACTATAGTCCAGCCTTCCAACGGTCTGAGGGACAGTGAACTGGCCCTGTTTAAAAAGTTTGAGGACCCCTGGCTAGGTCTTATGTCATCTTGTACATGTAGATAACAAGACAGTGGTTTGGGAGGGCAGAGAACCCTCCTCTCTTGACTTCCAGTGTCTTGGTAGTGTTCTTAGTGCTCACCTGCCATTAGTTTATGTCCATGGAGGCCTCTCCAGAGAAGGCCATTCTCTCCCAGTTGACTGAGTTTCTAATCAACAAGAAGCTCTGGACCCATTCACATTTCCTAGAGAGAAGCTATTGGACACAAAACCCTTGTTGTTATAGTTTGCTCGCCAGTCCCCTCTGTGTGGAGTGCTGTTTAAGGCTAGATAAGGCTAGCCTGGGACAAAGTGAGTACAATAGTCTGTGGTGCTGAACCTTCTCCCATTTCCACCTTAGCTTTGGAGTCAGGCTGACTTGAGTTCAAATCCAGCCTTCACCAGTTACTAGCTTTGTGACCTTGGGCAAGAAACTTTACTTTTTGGGGTCCCATTTTCTTTATTTGTAAATAAGGATAATATTTACTTTAGGGTTTTTGTTTTATAATTGAATGAGATAATTCCCTCATTTATTCCTAAAGTACTGATTGCATTGTTCTATGCTGGGCCATTGGTCCGTAGTTACTAAGGACTGAGCAGCGAGAACAGGGGCTCAGCCCCATGCTTCCCAGAGCGTGTGTTCCAGGGTAATGCCTTAGGTATGTTGTAGATTTTTAGCAAATGGCCATTTTTCCCTAATCTCCATTGATTATGGGTGTCTTTCTACTAATACAAGAATAATTTTTCTTGATTTCATTTTAAACTTCTTTGTAATATAAATGAAAATATATACATTTATCCAAAAATATGTGGGAAAAAACCTGAGTTGACCTTTATTCTCACTTCAGGAGAAACTAAGTTTTAAGAGTTTAGAAGGAAAGGTAATCATTTTCTTTCAATAGAATCAAATCCCTATGTTAGTTTTTTTTGTTGTGCTGTTAAATAGTACATAAAATGGATACACTTCTGACTTCAATGTTGGTATTTAGGTAAGTATAAATAGTTTCTTTTTCTGATCGTCTTTGATAAATTGTTATAGATCACAGATTATGTGCATGTTACATGTGTAGAAAAGGGGAAGGAATGAAGACTTGTCCCAAATTATGCATACATTAGTGAGGCAGGTGACCAGTCACATCTTTGCTCCTTGATGACTAGTAAATAGGTAGACTGCATCTTCATGGGCAGCTATACCAGGCCAGGCCTATAGTGGTCTCAGTAAATGCTTATTGATTAAATGCATTGATTTTTATATGTGTTTATATGCCTTCACAAAAGAATATTAGTGTGTTGTCCCTCCAAAACTGCAGGTTCTCTTTAGGTACTAGTACGTATGGACTTAACCTCTATAAACATTTTCATTAATTTTAAGAATATTTTTTCAGTTACATCAATTGAAAATCACTCCAGCTGGGATAATTATGGGAAAAAAAAAAGTGGAGTAGAGAAGAAAAAAGTCAGAAGAACAGCCAGCATGGGGGATTTTGCAGTAGAGGCTTGGGAGAGAGGAGGCAGGGGGGTGGGGCTGGGGTGGGAACCTGGCTCCTTCACCTGCTCCGGGTCTGGAGCCATCACCCCATGTGGCTGGGGGTGGCTCCTGGCTTGAAGTTAGGAAAATTGGGGGTGAGGTTTGAAACATACTCCCCAGTTTATTGAGTAGTTAAATGAAGTTCTACAAAACCTTTTCTGTTCCAAATGCCTTCGTTTGGTCTTTATGTCAGAAACCATAATGGGATCTGAGAAATAGGAACAAGCAACTCTGAGATAGTAAAGCAGAAAGACATTGAACATTCAGGGAGCCAGAATTTTTGCAACAAAGTAAAATGCCTTTACAGCTACTGCATTAAAGCTGCAGGTGTGAAAGATTCTAAAAATGTTTTAGAGTACTACAAGGGATGATAAGTGGAAATGAATAGCAAAGTATCTGTTGATAATATTTTGAAATTTTGCAAAATAGCAAGCTATTGTGATTATGTTATTTTAATGAATGCATACATATTTATGTGGGTTCACTCAGTCCCATTCTTTTGCTCCCATAAATGATAGACTTTTATCAAAAACAAATTCTCATCTCTTGGGTTGTGGATGGGTTATGAGAAGCCTTGTACTTGGGGAATTGCTGTTGCAGAGTTATTGAGTCCCAGTGGTGCAGCCTTCAGAATATGACAGAAACATCTTCACTCTTCTTTTTTGACTGAGGTTCCTCCTTTGTATCCTACAGTATAAGAATGCTGGAGTGATTGAATTGGAAGCGTGTGTAAAAGCGGTACGTGTCCTTGCGATTCAGAAGCGGAGCATGGAAGCCTCAGAATTTCTTCAGAATGCAGTTTACATCAATCTTCGACAGGTGAGTGTATGCCACCTCTGAGTGGAAGAGTTAATGTAGTTCTTGTGAAATTCATTCACTAGTGATCAGCTTATTTTGCTATGCTAGGATTCAGTATGGCATGATAAAAACTGGAGTCTTAACTCGATATCCTTATTAATGTAGTTATTTGTATGTTTTACTTTATTTTGTGGTATTTTACTTTCAAAATTCAGAATTTGCTGTTGTTTAATATTTTTTTGATTGGAGAAATAACTTTGCCTCTTACTAGCTTTGCAGCTTTGAGGGGCTGGGGTGCAAATGTGTGGCTGGGGCCAAGCACTGAGTGGGGAGCCAGAAGTAATTCTGGGGCCAGAGTGGTTTTGTTTGTGAGGGACAGTGGGGGGAAAGATGCTTCAAAGGTAGGTTAGGTCAGGACCTCTTGAAGATCATGCATAAAAGTAAAGGATGCTGGACCTTACCAGGTAGGCAAGAGAGACTCCTTGTGGAATCCAAGGTGGGGAGCTGTCCCATGGGCTTGGCTTTGAAGCCTCTGCCACCTACTGCATAAGCCTGAGCAAAAGCATTTGGTGTGTCCGATTCTGAATATCATTCTCTGTGAAGTGGTAGAATAGCAAACTGATACAGTGGTTAGAAAGACTAGTTTAGATGAGATACTTCATGTCCAGTTCTGTTTTTAGTGCCTGTCCCGTGAGTGACTGCGGTGGGCGAGGATTATTATCAGGTTGTAGGACTTAGAGGGACACCTTTGTGACAGAGCAGAAAATGGATTATGCCTTTCAAACGGATCCTTAAAAGGTCTGAAGCTACAGAATTGTGGACAGTTTGGTTGGCAGCTGGTGCAGGGAGGACTTTGAGACTTATTTGCCCTTAACGACTGGAGTTGCCTTTGCAAATTAATGTTGAAAATTTGGGCTTGCTGCAAAGCTGTTTTCACAGGTGGGTATATAAATACACATATTTTATAAAATAAAATGTTTTCACTTAAAATCTGTGGGAATTTGTTGCTGTTTGGAACGGCCCTTCCTTTGCTGTTTGCTTAGTCTTCCACATGGACCACTAGAGGTCAGCAAAGACATGCTGGAAACACCTGCTGGGCGATGGTGCAGACAGTGGCTGCCTGGCCTTTTGAGTTTCCCCAACACGATCCTTTGCTTTTGTTGACTCATCTCCATGTTTGTTTGCCAGATGAGCAGGCAGCAAAATAATGAGTTCTGGTGGGATTTTATAATAACAATAAAAAAAAGGGCCTTTAGTTTTTTCTGAAATAGAACCAGCTTTTGGTTCTTGATCAAGTATGTTCTATTGTAGAATTGATGTGTTATATCTGTTCCTGGAAATGATTTTGGGTAATATGGAAATTTTGAAAGGAGCTGAGATATGATTATTGCAGGTTCCTTCTGCTTTAAAATCCCTGTGCACACATAAAAACTGATAAATAATACATTTGGATTTAGTGGTATTGGAAAAGATTTCTTCACTTTATAGAATTCACTGCAGAATTCCCTGCTTTGTGTTCAGGGACACAGATTGACCTGTCTTTTCTTTAGTTGTTTTGGTGAGTAACTTATGATAATTATCTACGATTAACAAATGGCAGCACACGTTTCGTTTAATGACTGGCTTTCTGAGAATTTGTATTACACATATAGATTTTATAGGCACATGGTGAGGGAGAGGGAGATGGAAGGAGCATGGGCTTTGGCACCCCAGACTGAGGTTTCAGTCACCATTTCCTCCCTGTGTGATTTGGAATAGTTATGTAACCTCCTTATCCTGTTTCTAAATCTGTGAAATGGGAATGATGATTTTTACTTCCAGAGTTGTTTTAAGTTGTAAATGGTATAATAATGCATATAAAGTGCTAAACACACTGCTTGGCACATACAAAGCATTCAGTAGATGTGTTTGCCTCATTGGTAATGTATCAAAGGAATAAAGGCAGCTCCTGTTTGTTGAGGTCCCATTAACCAACACTTTACTAGGTTGTGAATTTGGGCTATTTCCTTTAATCCTTATAATTCTGTGTTCCAACTGCAGTTATTCTTGTTTACAGAGAAGGAACTCCAGGCTAAAGAAAGGCTGTGTAACTTGTCCAGAGTCAGACCATAATTTCAAAGGGGTAGGGGCCTCTGGGATGCGTGTTTGATCTTTCTTTCCTTCAGGCACGTTCCACACTGAGGCTAGGCCCGAGGCACTGTGTGGGGCTGTCTGCCAGCCTTGAATATTCAGTGGGCAACAAAACAGACATGGTCCTGCACTGAGGGAGCTTACGTATAGAGTGGGAAACAGGTACTAAACAGATAAACATAAAAATAGGTAATTACAAATTTGATCAATTCTACAAAGGAAAAGAACATGCCCTGCCATGTAGACCTGGGGAATTTTCTAGCTGAGGCTGCTCTAGTTGTATAATCTCAGTAAAATAAGCTCTGTTACCACACAAAGAGGACAAAAAGGCAAAGCCTCTTCATTACCGAATAAGATGAAACTCACTGATAATACTAATTAAGCAGCCAGCTCCTTGCAGGCATTTAACTAGGTGCTTTACAGATATTGGCCATAATCATTGTGACAACTTTGCTAAGCAGTTTATTGTGCTCAATTTTAGAGATGAGAAATTTTAGAGATGAGACAGGAGAGTTTGCTGGATACCCAGGATTATCTCATAAATACCATCGTTGATGTTTAAACCTAGTTTGTTTTGATTCTAAAATCCAAGCTCTATGAACTGAATCATGTAGTTCCCCCCCAAAACCCAAATTATTGAAATTAATTTTTTTAATTATTAGTGGAAAATGGCAATTGATAGTAAGAGAAAGTGGTAGTAAGGAATTGTTTGAAAAACTAGAAAAAAAATCTGACCGTACCAGACTTGAGAATATACTTTAGGATCAATGTATAGTTAATCCAATACCCTTCGCTTCCTGAAAACCTAATGTTCAGGAATGATTCTGAGCTATTTGAGTACATTTTGTCTTATGATACTGTTGACTAAGACCTGCAACTTCTTTGTCCCTGGTTAAATTTCTCTTCAAAGCCGTTTAAATTTCATGCAGGCTATTCGTTCAGATGTAAGAATAGCCTGTTTAAAATTTTTGATGCATTTCCTTAATGAAGCTGTTGCTAAGGAAACCCAGCAAAAACCTGGTGGATATGCACATAATAATTACAACCTCAGAACTTTATGTCAATTTAAGCTCAAAATCAGAGGGATGGGGAGATTCAGGAAAGGCTTTTTAACAAAGAAGGGGGAAAGTACTAAGAAGGCAGCTTAGCTAAGGCTGAAACAGTTCAGTCTTGCCAGCAGGGTGCCTGGCTTTCAGAGATGGTTTGTGGGGAATTCATGGTTCTCACAAAGAAATTGCTGGATGGGGAAGGAGGAAAGTCAAGCTCCTCATTGGAGAAAGGAAAGGAGAGAGAAGGGACCGAGACATTTCTGGTTGAAGAAGAGTCTGGGATATGGCATGCCACCTTATCTTTAGGAGAGAGGAGTTTCGTGGGAAACAGGCATATAAAGAAATCTCTTGAGTGAGTCAAAGCTACAAAGAAATGAGTAGACCAGGTGGGCCTGTTGACCCAGCTTGGCTTTGGATGAGGAGCTTCCTGCAAAGATGTGGGAGTCTTTGACCTGATCCTTAGGTTGGCATTTCATATCTCGATTTGAAACCCAATAAAGGGATGAAAGAGGGAGGGAGCTAATAAGAAAATCCAGAGACTGGAGAATGAGCCACATACATGTGCCGTGGTGTTGTTGTATGTAACACAGGGAAAAGTAATGCTCAATAATAAGAATAATGCTTCAGAATTTCCCATGTGGGGCCATGCCAGCAGTTGGTGTGGATATTTATCTCACGAGTGTTGTGAACCTTGTAGCTTATCATCTTTTTCTTTTTGTTTTAGCTGTTAGGAACCTTAGAGCTGAATCTGTGGTCTACCCTTAATAATTGCACCTACTTCATGGCATACATTTTTGTGATTTGACCTTCCCAGATTTCATTTAATTACAGTCCTCATTTTCTCTTCACTCTGATTTTATCTTTTTGTTGTTAAATTGTATGTGTTTAAAAAATTGATTTTAGATGCTTTTTTACAGTGAGGCAGAATGTAAATAAATGCATAAACAGAGCATATCACAGACATGTATTGCTTTTAGAAATTCTAAACTGTTTACCTTGGGGGTTACCTTAAAGCTGAGATGAATATTAAAGTGATACATTTTTAATAGGAAAGTTTGATAATTCATGCATATTCTAGAGCAGGGACTATATCTTAGTCATTTTTATAGTCACTGTGCCAAGCACAATGCTTGTCATAGACCAGGCATTTATTAATGTTTGTTGGATGAATCAGGTAGAGCCAGCGATGACGCACACTTCATCCTGTGGTTCTTGCCAGCATTGGCACCACTCCTCTGAGCAGCAGTGACCATCGGTGGCTATGCAAGGCTTTGTACCAACCGCTTTATACCCATTTCTGCATTTAACACATTGACTACCACACTAGAAAAAAATTTTTTTTCCTTAGAGTCACAGTGTTTTATTATGAAAATAGAATAAAAACTTTGAAAACAAAATGATCCTTTCTAATTTAATGAAAAATTTATTTTTTATTGTTTTCTGTGCATGAATTATATGCAGCCTGAAAAGTAGTTCTTGTGGCTCCCAAGGTGAAGAGACATGTGAGTTACATATGCTTCACAAGGCCCTGGGCTTAAAACTAGCATGATTCAAAACTAGCACAATTCACTTGGCAGTTAATGTGTTAATCCTTAAAACCCTCCATGAGGGATGATTTTTATTATTTTATATTCATAATATATAATATGTTTTTATTTGGAAAGACTTCATATCTTCAGAAAAGTTGCAAGAGTAGCCAGTGAATGCTTAACCACTTCGAGACCGCGCTCACAGGCCGCAAAACCTTGCCCACAGCCGGCACTCACAGTCCGCACGATAGTTTGTGCTGTGCATTGACCAATAATCCGTTTTGCTCTTGTGTGACGAGGAAAGCTTTAAAGCACTGAAAGCTTGTTTTACTTTACAGGCAGCTTTAGGAAAATAACTATAATAACTGCTACTAAGGACTTGTTAAAAGGTCACAGATTCATAGTAACTTATTAGCTGAACGTACACACTGCAACTGCAGAGATAAAAGCTGTAAAAGTAAAAGCTTTTGGCTGTCGGCTAAAGTCGACACTCGCGTTCATCTGTGGCTGTCGACTATAGTCGACGCTGGGCTGTGCAGGTTCATCTGTGGCTGACGACTATAGCCGACGCTGGTACCCAAGTGGTTAATATGCCCTTCACTTAAAAGGATGGTGTTTGTCTTTTTATGTCAGGCATATTCATTTAGCATAAGGTTTTCAAGGCTCATTTATGTTGTAGCATGATTCAGTACTTCATTCTTTTTCATGGCCAGATAGTATTCCACTGTGTGGATGTATTATGTTTTCTTTATCCATTCAACAATTGAATTGGGCATTGGGTTGTTCCCACCTTTTGTCTAATATGGATAATGCTGCTATGAGCATTCATTTACAGGTTTTATAGGAACACATGTTTCTAATTTTCTTAGTATATACTTGGGAGTGGAATTGCTGGGTCATATGATAACTTATGCTTAACTTTTTGAGAAACTTTCAAACTGTTTTCCAAAGCAGCTGTACCATTTTACATTTCCATCGTCAATGTATAGGGATTCCAATTTTTCCACATCCTCGTCAACACTTGTTGTCTATCTTTTGGTTATAGCCATCCTACTGGGAGTGAAGTGGCATCTCATTTTGGTTTTGATTTGCATTTCCCTGATGGCTTACTGGCCATGTATATATCTATTCAAACTCTTTGCCAATTTTTAAATTGGGTTTTATTTTCTTTTTATTATTCAGTTGTAAATTCATTATATATTCTGGATACTAATTCCTTATTAGATATATGCTTTGCAAAATTTTTCTCCCATTCTGATGTTATCATTTCACTTTTTTGATGGTGTCCTTGGCAGCACAAAAGTTTCTAATTTTGATGAAGTCCAATTTATCTATTTTTTTCTTTCATCACATGCTTTTTGGTGTTATGCATAAGAAACCATTGGTAACCCAAGGTGGAAGATTTACTATGTTTTCCTTTAGGAAGTTTAGAGGTTCGGTTTTCCATTTAGGTCTATGATCCATTTTTGACTTAATTTTTGTTTATCATGTGAGCTGGGATCCAGCTTTATTCTTGTGCATATGGATATCCAGTTGTCCCAGCATCATTTGTTGAGAAGACTGTTCTTTCCCCATTGAATGGTCTTCGTACCCTTTTGAAAAATTAGTTGACTGTAAATGTAAGTTTTTTAAAAAAAATTCTTAATTCTATTCCATTGATATGTACATATATATCTGTACTTATGCTAGTACCATACTATCTTGATTACTGTAGCTCTGTAGTAAGTTTTGTTCTTCTTTTTTAAGACTGTTCTGGGTATTCTGGGTCTCTTGCACTTTCATATGAATTTTAGGATCAGCTTGCCAATTTCTCCAAAGCAGCCAACTGGGATTTTGATAGAGATTACATTGAATGTGTAGATAAATTTGGGGAGTTTTGCCATCTTAACAATATTGCCTTCCAAACCATGAACATGGGATGTCTACAATAAAGAGTCAGCAAATCTTCCTTTTCAGGGAAGAAAGGAAGATATATTTAGTTGGCAGCCTTCTATAACTTGCCAAAACTTAGAATTTTAATTTTTTGTTTTAGTTGATTGTTTTTTTCATTGGCCATTTTGTAATGAGAGGCATCTTATCTCATTGTCATGTTTAGATTAGGGTATTCTAGGAATCACTGATTTTGTCCATAGGATATGGATTTTATTAGCCTTTTAGATTGTCTTCTCATTTTCCTGCTTTACCTCTTTCTTAATTTTGTATGTCCCTTCAATTCTCTATTCTAGTTGGGGCCTTAATTTTTTTATGTTTATGCAAATTTAATTCCAATAAAGAATTCTTTATAAAACAAACAATATATGGGGACAAGAGATTTATTCTAGCATTTCATTTCTGTGTTTGTTTCGCTTTAAGTATATAAGGCACAGTGTGAAGATTCGAGACTGATATTAATTCTCTTAAGGGAGGAGTGACGTCAGCAAGATGGCAGAATAGGACTTTTCAGCACTTGTCCACCACAGAAACACCTGCCTGACAACCACTGACACACAAAAACAGACTTGGAGAAACTCAGTACTCTTCAGTATAGAAAGGTGAATGTGGAGAAAGGCCATAGTCAAAGTTCATGTAATCGTCAAAGTACATATAAGCTTGCTTGCTCTCTACTTTCACTAGTGAAAGTAGGCAGTACTTCTTGAAGGCAAAGGAGTTGGTTTTTAAGGTTATCCAAGAATGAATCAAAGGGAACTGGGATGATCTGAGTCAACCTTCGACTTTGCTTCAGGTACTTTTGACTGGTGTGCTCACCAAGGGTATTAACTGTTTATAAAATTTCATCCCTCTAGGCCGGGCATGGTGGCTCACGCCTGTAATCCTAGCACTCTGGGAGGC
>VBSM01001124.1:75868946-75886951 GCA_008086735.1 Cheirogaleus medius | reverse complement strand
AAAGAGAAACAGAAGAGAAAGAGAAATGAAAACCTTCAAATGGGACTGTCATTGCTGATGGAGTCCTTGGGCGGACCTCTGCGTTAGCTGTCTCTGCCCTGGGCTCTGAGCCTAGCCCTCACAGTGGGGGGCCGGCCACTTGCTCCAAGGAGTCTGGGTCTCTCTCTTTCTGCACTTCAAAAAGAGGAAGAGTCCTTCCCTGTGGCTTCCATTTCTTTTGTTCCAGAAATGAGGACAACATCTCATGGCAGATAGCAGATGCATAGAGTGAGGTCTAGTGTATGTACTTGGAAGATTCTCACATGATTCTGAGAATACCAATCTAGTTCTTACCTTCCTTTATGGATGGTAGTGTGCTTTCGCTCGGTGTTGTTTCTGCTGGAAACACTCACTGGCGATGGAGTAAGGGAGGGGACAAGGGAAGGCTCTCGGTCTAGGATGACCATGCAGTGGGGTGCCAAGGTCAGCTAAGAAATGAGAGGAAGGCGTGAAGACTGATTAAGAGGTTGCTGAATTTGGGGAGCCAAGATCAGACTGAGCCAGGATGAGGGATTTGTGATCTCAGTAAGATTTGCTGTTGCCCTCGTGGCTGGTGTGTTTCATAGGAAGCTCAGCTAGAGCCAAAGCTGCAAACGGGGAGTCAGTGAAGAGATAACACACTTTTCCAGAAGAGCTTACTTCTTGCATCCTCACTGGTCAGAGTTTACTTTATTCCTGCCCATGGAGTGCCTGGCATTCTGAGGACTGGCTCCTAGGGCGAGGCCATTTCCCAACTCCCAGCCTCCCGGTAGCACTGCAGTAGTCCCGTGGTAAGTGCCTTCCAGCTTTTCTGAAGAGAGAGATGGAAAGGTGAGAACAAAGCCTACAAACCAAACAATGTTCTCCTAATGTGTTGGCATTGCCAGGGTTTGCTTTTAAGAATGAGCAGAGCAGTGACCAGAGGGGTGTTGGTTGGCCTCCCTCACCCGCTCTGCTGACACCAGCAGGCGGCCTTCTGGTCCTGATTCTGCTATGATGAACAGCATCTGTGTGGTGTTGGAGGGTATCCCGGTATCTGAGACATCTGCTGCACTCAACGTACAGTCCTATGGCATAGGAAGCAGTATTATTTATATGTCCACATTACCAAGCAGCTTTGAAGGGTGTTTATTCTTTTCTTTTTTTAATATAGATCGCTTAAGAATTAATTTTATCATATTCTTCCCTTAACCATATTTTCTCCTCTGTGAATTTATTTTATTTTTTAAAAAATAGACTTTATTTTTTAAAGCTGTTTTCAGTTCACAGCAAAAATAGGCATAAAGTATAGAGAATTCCCACATACCCTCTGTCCCTTGCACAAATACAGCCTCCCTTCTGTCAACACCCCTGCTAGGGGGCATGTTTGTTATAGTTGATGAGCTTGTGTTGACACATCATCACCCAGAGTCCACCGTTTCCAGGAGGGTTCACTCTTGGTGTTGTATATTCTGTGGGTTTTGACAAATGTGTAATGACACGTGTCCACCATTACAGCATCACACAGAGTCGTTTCACTGCCCCCAAAATCCTCAGTGCACTGCCTCTTCATCCCTCCTTCCCCCTACCCTTGGAAACCACTGATCCTTTTACTTTCTCCATAGTTTTACCTTTTTAAGAATGTCATATAGTTGGAATCATAACAGTATGTAGCCTTTTCAGATTGGCTTCCTTCATTTGGTAATATGCATTTAAGTTTTGTTTATATCTTTTCATGGCTTGGTGACTCATTTCTTTGTAGTGCTAAATAATAATATTCTACTATCTGCATATATCACAGTTATTTGTATGTTCACCTGATGAATCTTGGTTGCTTGCAAGTTTTGGCAATTATGAGTAAAGCAGCCATAAATATTTGTGTGCAAGTTTTTGTGTGGACTTCAGTTTTCAACTCATTTGAGTAAATATCAAGGTGCATGATTGCTGAATCATATGGTAAAAATACGTTTAGTTTTGTACAACACTGCCAAACTCTCTTCCATTTTGCATTCCCACCAGCAATGAATGAGAGTTCTTATTGCTCCACATCTTTGCCAGCATTTAGTGTTGTCAGTATTTTAGATTTTGGCTATTCTAATAGGTGTGAAGTGGTATCTCATTGTCATTTTAATGTGCAATTTCCTGATGACATATGATATCGTGCATCTTTTCACATGCTTATTGCCATCTCTATGTCTTCTTTGGTGAGGTATCTGTTCAGATCTTTTGCCCATTTTTTAATCGGGTTGTTTTCTTATTGTTGAGTTTTAAGAGTTCTTTGTATAGTTTGGATAACAGTCCTTTATTAGATATGCATTTTGCAACTATTTTCTCCCAGTCTGTGTTTTGTCTTCTCATTTTCTTGATATGTCTTTTACAGAGCAAAAGTTTTAAATTCTAATGAAGTCTAGCTTATCAATTCTTTCTTTTGTAGATTGTAACTTTGGTGTTGTAAACCTAAGGTTACCCATATTCTCTCCTGTGTTAACTTCTAGATGTTTTATAGTTTTGCATTTTACATTTAGGTCCATGATTCATTTTGAGTTAATTTTTGTGAAGAGTGTAAGGTCTATGTCTAGATTAGTATTATATTTTTGCTTGTGGATGTCCAGTTGTTCCAGTTCACCATTTGCTGAAAATACTGTCTTTGTTATATTGTATTGCCATTGCTCCTTTGTCAAAGATCAATGCACTGTACTTATGTAGGTCTATTTCTGGGCTCTCTATTCTGTTCCACTGATCTATTTGTCTGTTCTTTTACCAGTACCACACTGTCTTGATTACTGTAGCTTTATAGTAAGTCTTGAGATTGGGGATGTTTTTATTTATTAAAAAAAAATTGTCCTATTAGATGTTACAAAAAATCAATTGTTCGCAAAAGGTGATTGTTCACATTTTCTTCACTATTTCCCATTATTTTAAGTGCCATATCTCGAGCAGCTGCTGTGCAGGCAGGGTCACCGTCTGCAGTTGTGGCCTGCACAGGAGTTCTGGCTGCACTTGCCCAGCTGTCTGCCAGGCTCAGGGCTGCATGAGACCAGAGGAAAGGGTGGCTTTGTTTGTTTCCCATGCAGGGACTTTCTTTGCTAAGCCCTGCTTGGCTTGCAGGCTGCATTTGCCCAGAGAGATATCTCTTTCTCATCCACTTAAGGCTAGCTGTGGCCTCATTCACACGTGCAACATTGTTTCTCACAGCTTGGTGACTGCGGACCCTGAGCATCATATGCTATGGAAGGGAATGGCGGCTTGGCAAGGTGACCTGTTATTACCGAGGTCATACTGCTGATGGGATCGCAGACACCACTACTGACTAGCTCTGTGACCTTGGCTAAGTCGCCTGATGTCCTGTGTCTCTGTTCCTTATCTGTAAATGGGGATACTAGCCTTATCTAGCGGGAGGTTGTGAGGATTGAATGGTCAGTCCCTGTGAGGAGCTTAGGACGGCACTCAGCACGTTTGCTGCTGTTACTGTAGGATTTACGTTTAAAAGGCTATGAGTTACTGGCAGAAGAGAAGAGTATAGATCCCAGAGACTGAGGAGGGGGAGTTGAGTGTCTGAGCTCAATTAGGCTTTATTCTGGAGAAATTTGATTGAGTGGGGATAGGGAGTGATGTAGTGTTTAGGGAGAGGGAAGAGAGAGTTTTTAGTGCAGTCACTCTATTGCTTTTCCGAGAGACGAGAATGTGTTTTAATGGGTTTCTCTACGCACTTGTGAATAGAATCCCCATTTGGTGTGCTTCTGAGAGGCTTCAGGGAAGATTTAAATTGCTTTTCAGTTACTTTTTTGAGTATCCTTTGATTATAACTCCAGGCTGGCTTCAGGGTAAAAGCAAGCCTCCTGGGCTCTATGCAAGTTACAATAGGAGTTGTCTTAATTTTTTCTTTTCATACCAGGGCCAATTATCTATATCTAAGAGTACTCAAGTCTGAGGTCTTCCAGTGGCTCTTCCTTCCTTCAGGAAAGCTCTTCCCCTGTTCTCCCTGCCTAGCTCCCCGTCATCCTCAGGTCTCAGCCAAATGCCATTTCTTCAGTGTCACAGAGGTCCCCAGTGGTCCCTTTAGCCTAAGTGGAATCCTTTTATTTTTCTCTTTCATTGAATCCTGTTGTTCTTACTCATAGCACTTCTCATAATTTTTAAGTACATTAAAAGAAATTAGGGGTGGTTATTTAACACCTGCCTTCCCACTAGCCCGCAGGCCCTGCAAGAACAGAGGCCCCTGTGTCCCACCGTGTCCCCTGCACCGCTCCACGTGGGGGTCCAGGTAGATACGTATAATGTGGGACCAAACCCTAACGACCGCTGCGACATGTTTGTTGCCATTTATTGAATAGAGTTTGTTTCTTGCTCTTAATTTTTAAGCCTGATGAATGAAACATATTTCTTTTGAAAAGTAAAACAAATAAGCATACTTCCAAGTGATTTGGTGCTTTTTACTTAGACTTCTGTCTCAGGAAGAGGAGACACTTGCCATCATTTTGTGAAAGATGGTAGGGAAAGGGGCCAAAGGACCGAGATCAAATAATGTAAAAATGATAAGTGGCAGCTGGTTACATTTTTAACAAAAAATAAAAATCGCTTTAAACCTCATTTCTACTGTTGCTCTGGACCACTTTAAACATTTCTCAGAGAATTAAATGGAAATCTACTAAAACCTTGTACCTGTGAATAAATAAAAGGTAAGTTGTCTGTATTTTCAGGTTCTGAAAATACATCTTTTTCTTGAGACGAACATTTATTCTCACCAGCTGCTTGCAGGGAGCTAGGCAGGAACACAGATGTGTGCTGTGTGTATTTGCTGGTTTACGGGGCTGCTTATGATCATCTTAATCTTATCTGTGTTGCTGTATGTGAAGATTTTTGATCATGCCTTTTCTTCAGTCCTTTTCCTGAACAGGGTTAAATTTTCCCCGGGAACTCTTGTGAAAGAGTCTGGTAAGGCAAATGGATTTGCTAAAAGGCAATAGTCAATGTGTGTAATAAACCCCCCAAATTGGTGAACTTTCTGATTATGAGAGTGTTGAAAATTTTATCACAAATCTGTCTTAAGAAAAAAGAATTCATATTTTACAGGGGAAGCACTTCGAATCACATAGAAATTATTTATGACTAGTACTCTATTTGCTGTTAAGAAAATTTATACTCTGTCTTACTCATAATCGCTTGTGATAGGAACTGATATCTTTCTCTGATTTTTGGTTTTTCTGAAGGCGCTTACTTGCGTGGATAGTTGTTGAATTTGGTGTTGTGCGGGTGGATGATTGCTGGAGGTTTCTATTTGGCCATCCTGCTCCGCCTCCTTTCTGTGATAGGAGATGGACCATTATCTCTAAGCAAAGTGATATTCGCCCAGTTCTTATGTGAAAAAACATTCTTGATATGGTAGTGTTGAGATTAGTCAAATTGGGTCTTTTTGAATTCATGGCTAGGTTGGTCATGACATTGATTTTGGCTTCTTACTCCTTTAGGCATTTGGTCTTAGCTTCTTTTGACAATGTAGAATATTGCAGGGATTTATCTCTTTCTCCTTTCCTATAGTTATATGAGAAGTGCTTCCATTTTATATTACAAAAGATAAAATACTAGGATATAAAGTTGCGTGTGTGTGTGTCTGTGTGTGTGTGTGTGTGGTCAGCTCCAAGGATTTCAATTAAAAATTATTATGAAATATTTTAAATACATACAAATTAGAAAGCATAGAACAATGAGTCCATTACCCAGATTAAATTGTCATCAAGATTTTACCGTGTTTGCACATTTACTTTATTTTTGCCTTTCTTTTTCTTTTATTCATTTTTTTGTTGAAGTATTTTATAGCAAATCCCATAACTCACATCATTTCATTTCTATGTACTTGAGTATGCATGTCTAAGAAATAGGAGAATTTTCTCTGATCAAACTTTAATCTTGATCCACATGCTTGTTAAGAACCCACTGTATGTCAGGCATCCTGCTAAGCATCAGGGATGCTTGAGTGACTAAGACACAAACATGCACTCAAGAAAATTGAAGATTGGTGGAAGAAAGAAATACATGAGCTTGCAGGTGCTTTGCTGTACCTGTCAGATGATTCCTGTGGGCTGAAATTTGTGCAGGATACAGTGGAAATACAGAAGAGGGACTGGTTAGCTGTGCAGGGCTGGGTGGTAGAAGAAGAGGTGAGTAAGGGCTGTGAGCAGAGGCACCCTTGGCGGGGAGTCTCAGTGTTAGTGAGCAAACAGAGAGAGGTCAGGATAGAAGGAGGAAGGATCTGTGCTGTCCCAGTGGTGGAGGAGGCTGCCTTTCTTGTTCCATTCGCATGTCAGTCAACATCGATGGAGTACCCAGTTCTGTGCCAGGCCCTGTCCTGGGATGCAATAAAAAATAACACACAGTCTTCAAGTACAGGAGCGAGCTCACAACCTCAACAGGGGATTCTGACACACAGACAGGTAATTTTACCAAATAAATACATCAATAGAGATCTGAAAAATGGAGGATTCATTCTTGGTGACACAATGGAACAGGTTGGATCATTAATCATTTCACAGCTGGAGCCAAAGGTTGATGTTATGTGTTAACCACATTATATTCATTGCATAGTAATATTAATAGCAACTAGCATTTACTGAGAATTTAGGATAAATATGCTGCTTAAAGTGCTTTTAAATGGGTCATCGCATTTAAACCTGATGACTCCATGACACATGCTGCCACTGTCTCCATTTTACGGTCTCGTGTTGCTGTTTTCTCGTCAAGGTTTTGCACCAGACGTCACCTTGTTGCCCACGTGCCCCAGCTGATATAGCACCACTCACCCTGCCAGCTGTCACCTCGATTATTTGTGTGTCTTACAGCGTTCACCAGTGCACCTATTTCCCACGGGCTCATTGCCTGGCTCTCCCCACGGGGATGTTGATGCCATAAGGGCAGGTACCTTGTCTCCCTACTCTTTTTCCTATGCCTGCTTTGCACAGCATTAAGTTCTCAAGTTCTCTTTAAGCTTACTGACTATCACGAGCTATTACAGACTTTCAGTGAATGTTCGTTTTGTCTGAGCCTGAATTCGCCATTCTGTGTTTTTTCATGACCTAAGTTTTGGGTCAGCTGGAGCAGTGACTTACGGTCTGGTTATCAGAGTCATCGGGGTGTGGTGTGGTGTGTGTGAAGACTCAGATTTCCCGACCTCACTCCAGGTGTGCTGAAATCCGAGTCTTGTGGTGTGGGGGGGTATTGTGCAGTCTGTATCTTACTGTCGCAGCGACAGACTCCGCTCGCCGGCCTGGTGTTAGCATCGCTGCAGCAGAGGTCCCTGGGGTCATCCACCTGGTAGCTTGAGAGGGAGCCCGAGTCAGCGACTTCTTTGAACCAGGCCTGATATGACTGAAACTCACATCTTAAATCTTTCCCCGCCCCGGACTTTTTCCCAAGACTCTCAGGCCCCTAGATTCACAGCACTTTGTGGTGACTTGTTTCTTGTGGGTTCCTTTTACCACGTCTTCTTCATGAAGGGTTTTAAGGTGAAAAATATTTAAAAATAGTAATGTTGCCAAAAGGGAGTGGAATAAATAAAACTCTGTGATTACCTGGAGAGAGAGTTTTCAGTTGGCTGTGCCTCTGCATTCCCTACCTTTAATTTCAAACCTGCTGAACTGTTTTGGAGGGGGCAGCCATAAGAGTTCATTGATAACTTTTTTTCCTAACTCAGCCATCTACTTTTCTTAGACTTTAGAGAAATGTTGTACTTTCTAATTTACTGTCCTTTGTTATTGATGATTAAGGTCAATCAAATATCAGTATTTTTTTGAAAAAAATTTATGTCTATAACTCAAATACATGCCATTAAAAACATAATCTTTTGTTATAAGCTTGTTACAATTGTTTCAAAGTGGGATATTTTTGAAATTGTGTCTTTGCAGAGGAGATAAACCATCATGTAAAACCTATTTTAGCGTATGAAAGACATGACACTTTAGAGTTCTTTTCCAGGATCAGTAAACACAGGGGAAATATTCTGTTGCTCTTTGAGTTTGATAGTTGAGTCATTTGTTTTCAAATTGTCAAGTTGTGCACATAACATTAACTGTATTTCCTGCACCCCCTCGAAGCACTTGTATGACATTTTGAAACTTGCACTGCAGGCACGCACCGAGGCTGGGCTGCTGTCCAGATGCGCTTGCTCCATGAGTTGGTCTACGCCTCCCGAAGAATGGGCAACCCGGCTCTCTCCGTCAGGCACCTGTCCTTCCTCTTGCAGACCATGCTGGACTTCTTGTCAGACCAAGGTGCGTGAGTTCAACTACGATCTGTTTTTTCAAGGGCATATGAACGCGAGCACTCCAGACGCTGGTTCATGCAGACCTGGGTTTGGGTTTAGGTTGGCGGGTGAGGCTGTCCAGCTCTTTGTGGTGAGAAGGTGCCGTGCTCCCTGCGCCCAGCACCTCCCTTCTGCTTCCCTCTCAGGGTGCCCGTGTGCTGCCTCCGTCCTCCTCGTCACCCTCTTTTCCTGGCACAGCCTCCCATGTGGCCTCCCCTCCTGCATTTGATAAAATGCAGATGCAAAGTACAGCGTTGGTTTAGAGATGTGCACAGCCCATGAGAGTGCAGCTCAGTGATGGTCATAAATATGGCCACCCTGTAACTGACACCTACATCAGAAATGGAACATGAACAGATGCTCAGGGCCCCTTTGTGCCCTTTTGTCACCACTCCTCCAGGGTAACTTCTGTCTTGCCTTTCAGAACCAAAGGCTAGGGTCGCTGGCATTGGCTCCCACGGGGTCGCGCAGTATCTCTGCCCACATGCCAAGGCCACTTTCCTCCCAGGCTTTTTCCTTGGCCATCTTCTCTTCTCATGCTGTTCTTGGATGTCATCTGCCTTTTGTGTTTCAGTCATTATCAGTTTATTTCCAGCCCAGCTTCTACCCCCAGCCCTACCTACATCTGTTTTGCTGCTGTGGGCCTTCTCCCCTGGGAGGCTGCCCAGGTACTTGGGAATCAGCACCTCAGACATGGGACTCAGCCGCCCCAGCCCTGCTTCCTGCCTGCGCCACTTGCCGTGGTCTGGTGCATGGTGCCAGTGGGTTCCTGGGGCACTGTTCCCTGATGTGGAGACTAATGTGTGGAAGGTTCATTGGGAAGGGAAGAGAAAGAGGCCAGAGTGGATAGAAAGAGAAGTTGGGCCTCCACCGGCCCATGGAGAGCCCTGAGCTGGGACGGCCCTGCAGGGTTGCCCTGCCTTGTTCTGAGGGTGCTGGGCCTTTCTACTCCCTCTCTGACCAGCAGTTGGAGGCAGGTCACCCTTGGTGATGCGCTTCTCCTCCACAGCTAGGGGATGTGGTCTCAGTGGCGCCAGTGAGGCCTGTGCAGCTGGGATGACCCATTGGAGAGACCTCTTATTGTGTGGGGAGGGGCCAGGTCATCGTCCTGTCCGGGCCCTGGATGCCCCTAGAGGAGCATGGTCTCGGATGTAGTGCCTTATCCAGCTGGAGACAGCTGCTGAGGGCAGCACTCTTGCACCTGGGGGATCAGTCACTCTGTCCTGAAAGGTGGTCCACCGCTATGCTGGACCACCACTGCCGCTGTCCAAGTGGGGACCCCAGATGGCTCAACACCCTACTCCCTCTCCCCATGTCCTGGCATCTACCAAGTTGTGTGCTCTTCTGGTTTTGCACAATGCATATTTCTATCTCTTTACCCATCGTTGTTCTCTGAGTGTTCTCTCTTTCCTGTAATTGTAGCAGTCTCCTCTGGCTCCAGAATAGTGTAGGGTATGTATCTCCTAGAGTGGTTGTGAAGTTTAAATGCATTAATTCCTATCAGGCATTTATAACAGAACTTACGCTGAGAACAAAATAATGGTTAGCTTCAAAAGCACTGAAATTTGCGTTATGATTGCCTTTACAGAGAAGGGGAGGAGATTCATGTCATTGCATCAGTCTCACTTATTGTGTCCCAATATGCTTTCCTAAAATGGGAGAGTAAAGGGTTTCAGTCATAGTTATTACATAAAAAATAACATGGCATTGTTTTTTAGCAGCAAAAGAGTTGAGAATCCTGGCTTGCAGGATAAAGTTCCAACATTACAGAATCTGACTGGATTTTTCTCGTGTGGTCTTATCCTTATCTGTGACCCTCTGTGTCCTTAAACTTCATTCAAACCAGGTGATGTGAACTTCACTCCTTGAATGGCACTTACGTCCTTCTCACGCCATTGTCTATGCTCATAAAGCCAATCTTCTAAGCAGCACCTGTTAAATCCTTTAAAAAATGTCGATTCTTCTAGAGTGATTTCCATTGCTGTCTCTATTAGAAATGAATTCTCTGTCCGTGAACTCCTGCAGCTCTTTGTTGCTAAGGTTCTTAAAGCACTTACCACTTGTGGCTATTTGCGTGTGGAATAGATGTTATTTTCTATTTAGGACTTTTGGTGACCTAAATGAATTGGTGCTCTGACAGTGGCCCCCGCAGAGGGCTGCGTGGCTTCTCTGCACGTACTTGGTTTCCGTTGCCTTTGGTGTTGCGTTTGAATTACATTTGTCTTCATCTTACCTGCAGAGTTCAGTCCATCAGCAGCAAGATCACCTCGAAGCTGGCTAGATGACTAATTTGCACTTTGGAGTTTCTGTGAAGTGAGAGAACAGACTAAGGCAGAGTTCCTGGAACAACCAGTCTCTCCTGATGGGGGGCGGCTGCTCAGGAGCAACACGGGCAGGGGTCTCTTCCTTTCTTGCTTTCATGAATTTTTGCTCCCCTTAATCCGCTGGGGGTGCCATCCCCCTGCGCCTTTCCTCTGGGATTCATTGAACCTTCCTTCGATCCAGCAACTATAAGGAGGCAGCACCTGGACTCTGCATGTCTCTGACCCCATGGCACACCCCTCTCCCCCTGTAGCTATGACTCTGCTCTCCCCTGGTGCCAGCGTCCCCACACACCTCACATCTCAGTGCACACAGTCCTGCACGGCTGTAAGTTTGGGCAGTGTGGCCCTGCACCCTTCTCCTGAGCTGCTTATACCTCACCTGCCGCATCTTGAACTTTTTTCCTCTTCAGTATACACCTTCCTCCCCACAGCAGGGCCTGTGTACTTCCCCTTTCCCTGTCCCCTGCTCCACTTTACCAAGTGACTCCTCTTGGTTCTGACTTTCCCTTGGAAGTCTTTTAAAAGTCCTCATCTAGACTAGGCACTCCTGTCATTTGCTCTCTCCCTTCATGCGTTCACCACAGTTATAATTCAATAATCAGCTGCATATTTAGCTGGTCAATGCCTGCCTTCCCTTCAGAAGCTCCATAAGGGAAGGACCTCTATACGCCTGGTCTCTTGTTCTGTCTCCAGCTCCTAGAGCTGGACCTGGCAAAAAGTAGGTGCTGGACACGTGCTTAGTGTGACTGACATCCTCCCAGCCCAGCTGTAATCACGACTGTTTATGGGAAAGTTGATTCTGACTTGGGTCTTTAGGCATTTTTCAAAAACACATTTTTTTTCACAACGTGCATACATATGTACAGTATATGTATGTTGCATTTTGTATTTCTGTTGGATTTTGCATTTCTCAGGGGCATGCGTGTATCTTCCCTTTGGGTGCCCTGCAGTTTGTACAGGACATCGGAAGCAGTTAGTGCCTGTGAAATGACTGACCTTGCTTGCAGGATCTATACTTGGAGTGATCCATTCCACCCCTCTGTGTCAGACTGACGAGCTCGACCTTCCCCACCCCAGACACGTGGGGCTTCATCCTGTTTGTATAAGACAGCACCAAGAAGCAGGTGGTTTCTGCTAGCCCCAGTGCTCGGAGGTTTATATTTATACATGTGTCCAGGAAATGGCTGCAGGGAAGAACAAAGAGTCAATGAGCACATCAGGGCTTTCTGTTACATCTCTCTGTTGCTTTTTTCTTTTCTGTCAATAGCATTCATTTTCTGTGGACAATAAGGCCCACGTGCCTGTGAGTGGAAGGGAATGTTTGCCCATCCACGTTCCTTCCTGTTAGGGGCTAAGATCAGCATCTTTCTTGAGGTGAGAAAGAAAATCTGTACAGTAAAAATATAGTGAGAGTTCTGGTTGATTTTTTAACAATCTTCTTTTCCTCTGACTCTAGCCTGTCTCCTCCTTTTGTTCTTATCCTGTTTATATTTTTTAAGATTTGTTCACTTCTAAATCCTTCATGTGATTACTCTCCTTATTCCTCATATGATCTTTCAGAAAGGGTGATTGCTGTGCTGTATTTTTGAGTAATTGGACATTTCATAACAGGTCATATTGAAGGCTCTTTGAATATATGTATGTAAATATTTAAATTTAAAATGTGATTAACATGGCATATCTAACTGTGGCCTATGGTCTTGATGAGACCATTTGAAATACTTTCTGAAGTGAGCCCTGCATGACAGGTGGGGTAGTAAGAAGTGGTTCACCTGTCAGGCTCTGTTGTCTACTTCATGCGGTCAGGAATGGTCACTGCTTTTATGGCTTGAGTCCTCAGGCAATGGCACTTCATGCTGTGCTCTCTTCAGTGTGTCCTCTACACACTAGAATCCTGAAAATAGTTTTGCTTCTCTTTTTCTTTCTTTCTTTTTCTCTTTTTGAGATCTATCAGAAGTACCAGAGGAGAAAATACATTTAAAATCTGAGTTTGAATTAGTCATGGTAGGAACTTTTTCCTCACGGTACTCAGAGAGTTAGATTAGAAGAGATTCATCATCTCAGTTTGGACAACTGACAAACCTCCAAGTGGACTCAATTAGATTTCAAATCAGGTGGTTTATGGGAATAGGGAGGAATAGAGACAACAATGACCTATTTCTTTCTAGGATATTTTTTGTATGTGTGTGGATTTAATTCCCATTGATAACGCAGAGGATGAAATCAGCATGCCTCCGTGTTGTCTTTATTTTCCTTAGACATAGTTACTTTTTATTTCTGGTGGAAAGGCCAGGTAACTATTTACTCTAGAAGTGTAGAGTTCCCTCTTATCTTGGGAAGATGATGCATACTGTGATTGGTGGAGTGCTGCCTGTATGTTTTTAGGTGACAGAAAGATTTGTTGGTCCATGAAGTGCTGACAGTATCTTGCTGGTTATTTGAGGTCATATTAATTAGTGATTTAAAGACATTTTGTTTAAAAGGAGAAGAACTTGGGACATTTGATACTCTTGAACAAATAACTGTCTCCTGAAAGGCCTGTGTGTAATGGTATTTGGTTAATTGGAGTCTTCTGAGAAAAGGACAAAAGTCAGGAGGGCTGAAAGGTTCTTTGCACTCACTTCAACCTCTAATTACTATAACCTCAGATCAATAATTAAGTCCTTCCTAGGTCTCCATTTTCTCATTTGGACAACTGGGATGTGGCAATTCCATGTGGCAGTTTGTTATATTTTAATGATAGAAAATATAATTTATTGAATGACCTTTCTTCAGAAGAGCTTATGGTACCACTCACAGACTTGATAATTAGCATTTCTAAATTTTGCTGCATTGAAATTAAGTGTGGTATAGAAGAACAGTCAAGAAAGAAAAAAAAAAATCATATGAGGCTTGAGGAGAGGGTCTGTCCAGCCTTCCTGTCATCGTGAACCTGTGCTGGTTACTGGGAGTTGAAGAAGCTTAATCTGGGGATGTCTCCCCGACGTGTGCCTTCCAGTATGTGCAGATGAGCGAACCTACAGGGTTTATATCGAAAGGCTCTATGTTCCCCCAAGACTTTTGTCATTTTTTGCAGGATGGGAGTACTAACTTGATGATTTGTGGAATTTTCTTTGGAACCACACCATGTTACTTTTTACCATCACTGGTACAGGGTCACCTTTGCCGAGACTTCCTGACTGGGTGTGTGGGTACAGAGCTTCCATGGCATGGTGGCAGATTAGTGGAGCTGTTATCCTCTTTAGCTTCAAGGTTGTGCATGCAAACCCGGTCCTGTGAACTGCGTAAGAGTCTTTTAAAAGGACTCTTAAAAAAGGGAAAGAGAAGGAAAGGTGATTCCTTCGTTTGTTAAAGGTCTGGAATCATACTCTGTAGCCATCTCTGTTCTCACTCTCACGTGTACCCTGTGTTTGGCCATATTAAATTCTTGATAGTTCTCCAAATACAATAGCATTTCTATTTGGCTGCCTTTGTACATGCTGTTGCCATTACTGTCACATTGTCCAGGAATTGGTCCCCTCCATGACTGCAGCAGTCCCCCTGGGAGCTCCCGATCCACATGCCTGGTCAGAGCTCCCACTGCTTTGGGCAGTGGAGTGGCTGGTCTCTTCCCCACTCAGCTAGCCTGTAAGCTCCTCAAGGACAGGAACTATCACCCACATCTGGAGCAGCACCTGGTACCTTATAGGCCTTAAATGCTGGTTGATTGAATGAAGGCTTTTGTCTCTCTAGGCCCACCCTCTACTATGCTGCCAAATTGATATTTCTTCTAATTGGCTAGTTTAGAAATCCTTTGGTGGTTTTTGATCAGTCTTTTGAGCAGGGTTTGGCAAACTATTGCCTATGGGACTGATTTTGATCCTTGCATTGGCTGTTCCAGAATGGATTTTTAGTTGGTGACACCAGTTCTTGTGGAAAAGAAAAGGCTTGCTTCTTTGACATCAGATAACGCAGAAAGGGAGAAAGGGGAAAAACTAGCTAGGTAAACTGTTCAGGGATTGCAATCAAAAGCCTCAGGTGAGAGGATACTGGACATGCTACTGCGAGTGAAGTGTGGTTAAAAAAATGCATGCTATGAATAAGTCATGCCATGGCTGCAGTGAACAGACTGAGGGATGACAGAGAGGGGCACTGCTGAGGCTGGGGAGAGCCAGTGAATGAACTTGTGTTAAGGGTGGACCTTATTCTATAGCATTTCTAAAGTCTTTTTACTGTGTTATGATGGTGGGGAGTACCATGTTCTTGCTAGTCTAGAGTATTGATGCTTTATTAGTAACATTTAAATTTCACATGGTTTCTTGGGATTGTCCTTGTTGGAATCTTAAGGGTTTTGGCTTGCTTGTTTTACCGTAGTTCAGCATTTTGCTAGGGGACTCTGGGTGGATGGCGTTTCCTTGATAGCCTCCCCGAGCCTTAGGTTTTGCATCTACCTTACAGGATTGTAGTAAGGACTAGAGGTAACATACTTGAAGTGCCTAACAATTTGGTGTGAAGAAGTGCTCAGTAAATGTCATAGGATGGCCTGGTTTTTCTCCTGGGGACTTGGACACCAGCTCCTTGGTCAGAGGTTGGTGGTTCTTTCACCTGGGGTTCCTTAAAAGGATCCTGAGAGAGAAATAGGAATCAGCAGGCTGACCCCAAAGGGCTGGTAAATGTGGATGTGGCTCTTTTCTGAGATGTGCCGATGTTGTAGTTTGTATTACAGTATTATAATTAACAGTAGTCTTGCTGCTGGTCTCTGAAAAAAAGGAAGAGGGGCAAGGGGGCAGACAGGTGGTATCACTGAGAAGTATTCTCCTGGCAATGAAGAGTGCATAGCATAACTGGAACTTGGGGAAAGACTTAGGTTTTATAGAGGGTTTCTCAGGAGAGAATGAGTACCTGGGCCAGAACAGCTGCTGCAATAAAATTGTTCCCACCTGGAAAAACCTAACACCTGTGTGGTGGGTACTTGCTTCAGAGTTTGGTTCTGTGTCCTCTTGTCTCTGTTCCCACTCCCTGGGTGATTCCACTCAGTCTCATTGCCTTTAAAAGCCATTTAAAATGCACACCTCAGTTTTTCAGCACATTCACAAATATGTGTACCTATCATGGCAGTCAGTTTTAGAATATTTTCATCACCTCAAAAGGAAACCCTGTACCCTATAGCTATCTAGTGGCACGTGTTGGCTTTCATGTATTGTTACATGCATAATTAATAATAAATGCTTTTTTTGGGTTTTCTTTCTTTCTTTCTTTTTTGGTTTGTTTTTGTTAGTAATACTGTGATGAACATCTTTAGGCCTTTGACTTTTTTAGCAGGAGAGATTTTGTCAGGAGAGGGCTTATTGGTCAGCCATTTTGAACGTTTTATTGCTGTTTGAACATACTGCCAAATTGCCTTTTCAAAGGATGCGCTAATTATACAGCCGGCAGCAGTGCTGCTAATTCAGTAAGGATAGAATGTTGCCTTATTGTTTTAATTTGTATTTTCTTGGTAACTTGCAAGGTTGGATTTTTTCAATGTGTTTGTTTATTGTATCTCTTTTATGTGAAACTCCGTTACAGTCTTCTGATTGCGTTCTTGTCTCTTGCCTCATTTGAGTCTCACTGAAACTTCACTGGGGTTTAGTGGGGCAGGTGGCGTCCTGGCCGTAGTGCTGGTGAGATACCTAATGTTTTGAGATGCTAACTGAGTAGCTTGCCCAAGGTCGTCCAGATGTTCAGCCGTGAGTAACAGAACACGCTGGTACTTCTAGCCTTCCAACCCCTAATAGAGGGGCAGCACTTGCCATGACGCCTCTTGAGAGAGGCATTTTTGTTCTGTGGCCAAAGGAGTGAATGCCTTTCCTGTAGTGGTTTGAGCCGCTGATGGCGTGTTCGTGATGACACCGTGCTACTGCCGCCTACTGGCAGGGGTGGTGGTAAGTGTTTACGTGTCTTTGAAGGAAAAAATACTCATTGGTCTTGGGAACAATTTCAAAACAGCCTCTGATGCACAAAAGACTTTGTTTATGGAAAAGGAAGAAGTACCACCTTGAACATTATGATAAATCTATAAAAATTGCTGTATCAGTCGGAGTTTGAGAGACATCTATCTATACGTACTGTTAAAGAGAAATTACTCTGACACTTGTTTACATGATAAGGAAGACTTTATTTAAGACTGTTACAGTAGGGATCACTTATATTGCAATAGAAGAGAAATATTGAACTTGGTTCCAAATACAACAAGGACAAGCAGGATTTAATGAGCAGAGTGAGGGAGTCAGTGGACAATTACTAAGGGGAGACATCAAGGCTTGGGGGATTCTAGCTAAACTCCAGCAGGGATAGTAAGGGTGGGGGAATTGTTGCTAAGCTGACTTCACAGGATTATTGCTAAAACTGGGCTAGGCAGGCTGAGGACAGAGCTCAAGGACAGGCCTAATTGGAAAGAGGGCTCACAGGAGACTGTCTAAGGTTGGATCAGGGAGAGAGTCATCAGTACATACGGAGACACATATGCACACTGTTCCTTACTGTTATGTACATATATGTACTGTTCCTTACTGTTATATACATATACATACTGTTATATGCATATATATACTGTTCCTTATGGGACATGGGCTTGTGCACTTGTGGGAGCGGCTTCCGGGGCTGTGTGACGCAGTCGTTCCTGTGTCTACTGCTGGATCCTGAAGGCCTATGGCAGACAGTTGGGCAGGGAAAGGGCATGTGATATGGGGGAATCAAGGACAAGCTGGAGCCAGAGAGGCTGAGCTGGACCCCACAGGGCTGGTCTGGAACCCATGCTAGTTTCTCCCCACCTCCCAGCCTCCAGCTCTGACGGCGGGGCTCCTGGAGGAGAGACTAGCACCCTTTGATTCTGCATTAAACACACACCCGGCCCAGGAGCCGGAGGAGCCGTGGTGGGCACTGCATCGTGTGGGTGAGTGTGTCCTGCACTGAGCTAGGCACAGAGGCAGCCTCACCCCCTCTGCCTTCAGGGTGTCATGCAGTGTGCTGACTCAGCCGTGCAGGGAAGGGGCCTCGGAAGTATCATTCCAGCTTAGTTAAGTGGACGCATGGTGAAGATTTTAATTTCTGGTGTGAATCTCAAGTCCACTTTCAAGGAGCAGGAGATAAATCTCCATCAAGAAAAAGCATTTATTTTTCTTGCCTCTCTCTGTAGCATATTTGATATTTTACTTATTTTTTAACACCTGGAACAACTTTTTGTTTTGTTTTCTCTTTGGCAAGTACATACTTACGGGTTAGATGGGTTAGACAGGAATATTACTAATGATTCTTCACTTCCTCCTTTTCTACCCTCCTCCTTGGATTGAAAAATATTGATCTGATATTATATGATACTTTCTGAATGAGAATGAATTGTATAGTGAGGAGAATAAGAAAAAATAAAC
>VBSM01001124.1:75840787-75868846 GCA_008086735.1 Cheirogaleus medius | reverse complement strand
CAACATATGTAACCTAAACATTTGTACCCCCATAATATGCAGAAATAAAAAAAATCTTGGTCTTAAGTAAAATAGAGGTGTTTGAGTTGTGAGTGTGATTATAGTAGACCCTTAGGACTCACAAAGGATGCATTTTGAGGGTTGTAGGAGCGCTGTTCAGATAAGGGACAAGGAGGATAAATGACATTTACATAGGAGAGACTCTCTCTACTTCCTTTCCACAAATGATTATTGGTCATCTCTCATAAGTTGGGTACTATGCTAGATCCAAGCAGTATAAGAGGAGGGTAGTTTATCCAGGAGGGACTGGCTTGGATCCTTTTGGACCAGGGAAACAGTTAAATGGGAAGCCAAGGTTTGCTGCCTTCTATGCTCATCCCTAGCCCTCCCTTAGACAAGATACTGCAGGGTTTTTAGATGTTTTAGGTTCCTTAGGTAGAAGGCTTAATTTAAATTTGTTACCATCCTACCTTGGATGTCTGAGCATGAATTTGAAGGTGGGGAGACCTGGCTTGGGATGCTAGGATGACCACTTACTGCCTCCATTTCCTTAATACTCCCAATCCCTTAGGGCCCTTTGAGTTGTCCCTTTGAGCCTGTCCCTGGGACTATTCAAAATCCCCAGCTGTTTATAAAGGGTGTGCTCTTAGGATTTATTACATACATTTTTTAAAAAATCTTCAGAATTTATGATGCCAGTTCCAGGGCCCCACTCTGGACCTATCAAGTCAGAATCTCCGGCCCAGGACCCAGGCGTCTGTAGTTCATGAGGACCCTGGAGAGGTCAGGACAGGAGGTACACACTATGGTCTGAGTTACAGGTTTTGAGAAGTAGAAATTATTAGTGGAGTATTTTTAACTGAGGCATTTTCTGGGTCTTTGCCTCTTTCTGAAAACCAGCCCCCTCCTTTCCCCCCTTAGTCATTATTTGATTGGTTAAGAAATAAAATGCATAGAATCATCATTGCTGCCTTCATCACTTTCTGAGGAATTTCTACATCCTTTCCTGGCCCTACTTCTATGGGTTGCAGTATTTCCCAAATCAAATTCATGACATGGGCCCAGTGAGATCTCTCTTGGTTTATAAACTTATATGTATGAAAAGTCATGCAAAACAATACAAGTATATTACCTTTGGTTATAGGTTCAGTGAAATGCTTTTATTGAAAAGAAGGATGCTGAGGCTAGCATGACAATCTGTGGTCGCTGATGCCGTGTGCTGCAGCCCAACAGTCATCTCTTGGGGAGCCCAGGTCGTGAGGCTGCGCTGAACACTGCCAAGTGCAGGACCAGAAGGGTCTGGAGACTCTGCCTCCGTCTCCCACCCCATGCTGCTTTTCACTTACTGCAATTTTGTGAATTGTACTTTTCTGGTCATCTTTTATAATCCTGAGTATTTTAATATGTGTTCTTTCCTTTTTTTTTTGAGACAGAGTCTCACTCTGTTGTCAGGACTAGAGTGCCTTGGAGTCAGCCTAGCTCACGGCAACCTCAAACTCCTGGGCTCAAGCGATCCTACTGCCTCAGCCTCCCAAGTAGCTGGGACTATAGGCATGTGCCACCATGCCCTGCTAATTTTTTCTATATGTTTTCAGTTGGCCAATTAATTTCTTTCCATTTTTTTAGTAGAGATGGGGTCTCGCTCTTGCTCAAGCTGGTCTCAAGCGATCTGACCTCAAGTGATCCTCCTGCCTCGGCCTCCCAGAGTGCTAGGATTACAGGCATGAGCCACCATGCCCGGCCATCTTTCCTTTTTTTAAATTTAAGTAAATTATAAAATAGTATTGGAAGCAAGAGTGCATTATTTTACTAGATTTTGGTATCAGAGGTTATGAGTAAAATAACATGACCATAATTATTGAAAGCTGCTTGTTATATGGACTAACAAACTAAAACATATGGGGTTTGAGTTTAAGGCCCTACATGTTGTATTTTGTATTTCTTTCCCATTATGAAGTACATGCAGACTGCACATTTGCGTTTTTGCCCCTTAGCTTCATATAGCAAAGCATAAAGAGCTATAATATGTACGAATACTCTGACCAAAGATGAAGGACTTGATTTTTGTATTGCTAAGGACATATGTATTTTTTTTTCTTTTTTCTTTTTTTTTTTTTTTTTTACATATGTATTTTTTTGCTTCCTGTTTTCCATTCCTGACATGCTTTTTCCCCTCTTGTCTTTTTTTCCCAGATGGTGTATATGTTTTCTTCGGGAGATTTAATTTGATATATTTCATTTTTCACCTAGGTTGGGGAGAAGGGAAGATATGCATATAAATTGTTGTATTATAAAGAATCCTGGTGGGAGTTCTTCAATATAGGGGTATAATTTGTTTCCATCGCAATTTATACAGTCCCTTTTGTTCAGAAACAGACAGAAGGGACTGAGCAAACCCCAGAAGAAATGAAGGGAAGCTTTTGACTTACTTTTGGTTCTATGTTGAAGAGATAAGTACTGTGTAGTACAACATAATAAGTACCTGCTAATAAAATGCATTCTTGGTAGAGAAACCGCACATGTAAAATAATGAGGTGAAGAAAAACTATCAGTGTGTCAAAATCCCAAGTATATTAGTAGATTTACTAGTTATGGGAAAATACTAATTTGACAAGTTTTAGGTGAACCAAAATAGAACATCCCAGAGTGATATCAAAAGGGACCTTTTGCAACTTATTGAAGGATTTAGTCTCTGTAGGACAGTGTGGCTCCAAATGGTGTTTTTTTAGCAGTGGAGTGGAATCCTGCTTTTCTGTTTACTTGTCCACCATTTGCTGTGCAAAGTGCCAAGACACCATTGCCAAGGGTAGACTTTGACATTTTTGTTCTGTCATATGACAACTCTTCCTAAGGGATCGCTCTGTCTCCCAAGTCTCCCCTTTCTTGCCTGTCCTCCACCCAGATGATAAGGTGATCTTTCTAAAGCAGATATTAATTTTTAGCATTCCTCTGCTCCATTCATGTCAAAGGCTTCCCATTGCTTGCAGGAATATAGTCTGAACGCCTTCGCTGCTTGTGCAGTGTTGTTTCAGCCTGAACCCAGACCGTCTCCTTAGCTCAGGCAGGAGACCTAGCTGCTGTTCCCGGAACAGATCCTGTCTGTTCACATCTCTGTGTTTCCTCGGCTTCCTACTACACAGGATGAAGCCCTAACCTCCCTGTCCCCTAATACCTTTCCATGACACCTTCAGTAGAAACACATTTCTTTCTCTCCAAAGTTTCCCCCCACATGTATAATATGTAACAGTGTTTATCACATTGCATATTAATATTAATTTTTAGTTTCCCTGTGTGTGGACTGCATATGCAAAGGCTGGACAGCTGGAATTGAGTCTTTTTTTTTTTTTTTTAACACCTAGCCTTGCACAAAGTCTGGCTCATAGAGGCGCAATAAATGCTTGTTAAATCAAATCGCCTTGTTTTTCTCTGGCATTGTTTCCTCATCAGTAACATGAGCATTAATACCTATCTTGCTGTGCTGTTGTGAGGGTTAGAGACAATGTAGATCAAGAGCCTGAAGCATAATGTGTGTTCAGTAAATAGAAATTGTTGTTTATATTGATTTGTTCGTGACTTCCAGAAGAGTGTTTAAACATATGTTGTTCTTAAACTGAAGACGCTTAACGGTTTTCTATTTTGATGATATATGCATCTCATTCATGGGGTAGTTGAATGACCCTGGACAAGATGCTGAATGTTCCTGGGCCTGGGCTGTTGAGTGTGCGGAAAGGGGACACAGATACTTTATTCTGACAGAGGAGTACAGGGGCTATGATCTTTGGACTCAGACAGAGCTAGGTTTGCATCTTGGCTCTCCTACTTATTAAATGTGACCTTTTGACAATTTACTGACAAAAGTAAAGCCTGGTTTTCAACTGTAAAATTAAGAGGATAGTGCCTGGTTAGCCGAGGGATTATCAGAAATAATGCGTATCAACTTCTTGGCGTAGCGCCTGCAACAGCAGAGGCTCAGGGAGAGTTGGCATCTTCACTTCCTTTCCCTGCCTGACGGGCGGCCGTTTTCCCCTGATGATGCTGTACAGCCCTTTCCACCTTCAACATCTACATGTCTTTAGGCTTTTAGTGGGTATTATCCGAAGTTCTAGGAGAGGGTAACCAGCTGATAGTATAAAAAGATAGTTTCTCAGCAGGATTTTAGTCAGGTGGGAACAGATGGAGGAACCTTTATTTTTGGCTATGTCTGACTCTAATCTTTACGTGACCAATTTTGTTTAAAAAATGTTTATCTCAGTGGTATGCTGCAGGTACTTGTTTATTGCTAAGTGTGACTCCAGTGATCAAAACGTAGGTGTCTCTGTATCAGGAATGTGTGAGAGCAAGATAAGCAGAATTTCTGGTTATTGAATTCAAGCCAAAATGAAGTGGTAGGGTTTTCACAGGGAAGTACTGAATCTAAAAATTGGAATCAACTGGAAAAGGTCATGCCGGCTTTATAGACCAGGACTGTGGGTCTTTCTCGAGGTTTGGTGTGGTTTTTCTGGACAGAGAGAAGGATGAGGAGTTGGGAGGAGAGGTTTTACTTGTAGTCAGCCTTTCCATGTGTGACTTTCTCTTCTCTCTGGCCTTTAGTTTCCTCCTTGACAAAAACATGTAGCAATTAGACTAAGTGATCACTTGTATATGTTCATTCATTTGTCAGGTAGCTCTGTATTAGATACTGAATCTGGGATTTGATTTAGAATTTTGAATCTATTAATATTTTCTGTCACATCAATGTGAGGAGTTGAAGATATACTATAAAAACTTACTGAGCACGAAAGAGGACACCTAACCTGGAATAGTTACAGCAGTTGCTTTCAAGCTTTTTTGATCATCACCCATAACAGGAAGTACATAGTTTGTGTAAAACCAAGCGTTTCATGCAATGACATCTGTCCTTGCTCTGTGTGGTATACTTGTTAGCCTGCTAACTGCAACAAGGTGCTGTAACAAAGTGTCACTCACCGGGTGGCTTCCACAGCAGACATTTATTTCTCACAGTTCTGGGGGCCAGAAGTCTGAGATCAAGGTGTCAGAAGGGTTGGTTTCCTTTGAGGCCTGTCTCCTTGGCCTGTAGATGGCTGTCGTCTTGATGGGTCTTCACATGGTCTTTCCTCTGAGTTTGTCTGTGTCCTGATCTCCTTTTCTTATAAGGACACTAGTCAGATTAGGGCCTACCCATAAGACCTCATTTTACCTTAATTGTCTCTTTACATAACCTGTCTCCACATATGGCCACATTCTGAAGTACTGGGGGTTAAGACTTCAACATAGGAATTTGGGGGAACACAATTCAAGCCCTAACAGGTACTGTGATCTGTCCTGTCCACTCTATCCCATCCCATCCCATGGGATGCTGTTCGCTACCCGCTAAATTGATTTATGACCCTCAGAGAGGTCACTGTAGCTTATTGTAGGTTATGTACTCGGATTGCTCTTTCAGAAGTGGTAATGGAATTGGCACATTTGAAACGAGTCAGCTGAATACCTCCCCAGTGTCTCTTGTGACCAGTGGTCCATATTTGTTAAGTCTGTTTATACATGTGGTGTATGAACAGAATACAGTTAGTTGGCTCATGTAGCCATTAAATCTTGCTGGTTTTCTGCTTCAGTGATCTGAGAGAGAAGAAGGTGACATCAGTTTAGGCTTTTCTGGATATCAATTTAAAAAAGAGATTGATTTTAATTCAAATTCATAATATTTATTTAGCAACTTCTAAGTGGAAGGGACTTATTTTAGGGGAAGAAATGGCATATCTGTTAGTAAAATAAAATACAGAGACTCTCTTTAAAATGTTTAGAGTTTATCTCTTCTCTCACTGTGTACAAGTAACCCCCGTTTTCAGGAGAGCAGACTGTGTACTAAGTCCATGGGGGTCCGGCCTGATCTAGGAGTCCGTCCAAGAACACCTGCCGCAGACTGCAGGGCGCCAGGCTCTGGCTGTTTATGAGCAGCAATGAGGGTCTGAGGGTTTGTCTCTCAAAAGATTAAATGAGACACTCCATACTCTCCCAGTTACTACTAACTGCCTCCTTTACCTCCTATCTCCAGCTCCTTGTTCCAACAGCAAGACTCGCAGCACCACTGTGTGCTGAGCGCTTACCATGTGCCTGGCGCCTACAGCTCCACTTGGCACCCAAGCAGCCCATTGTACCAGATGAGTAAGCGGGCTCAGTAAGCAGGTAGGTAGATCTGCTGCCCACACCTGTGCACCATGTGGCAGAGCCAGAGGGAGGTTTGCATGTGGATCTGTGAGGCTCAGATCCATGTGCTTTCCTCTCTGATTTGTCCTCTCTCTTGCCGATGGCCTTGTTCTCAGCCTGAGCTTTCAGTGTCTGCATTCCAGATTGATGGATCCTGATCCTCTCATTTTGTGGCTCATGTCACAATCCTGGCCTGCTGAAACTTGATTAATTCATTTTCTTTCTTGCCCAGCCAGTATTTATCTTCTTAGAATACCCTTCCTGTTCTGTCTTTCCTCAGATGCAACACCTTCAAGATATAGAGAAAAATATGACCAGCCTTTGCCTTAAGAGAGTTTCTGGGTCCTGAGAGTCTGCATGACAGTGGTTGTTAGGCACCTTCTGTATGCTGGGCCCTGGTGTATGTGCCTTTACACGTATGAACTGCTTTATCCCTCACAGTTGCTTGATGAGGGTAGCTGCTATTATCAGGCTTATATTATGGGCAGGAAATTGAGGCATGATGAGAGTAGCTAACATGTCCCTGGCCTCCTAGGTGGTGTTTGGGAGAACAGGGATGATAGCCTGGTCATCTGGCTCTGCGGCACATGCTATGCCTGCCGTCCGCGGTGTCTCCAGCAGGCTACGTGCACTCACTAAATGTTGGATCTCATTGTCCGACACTGACAGGAGCTGAGCCCACTGAAGGGTGTGTCAGCCCGCATCAGATACCACACCTCTAGTTTGTTTGGGTCCCAAGGAGGTTATCTATCAGCTTAGTTACAGTTGTCATTTGTTTGTAAGACAAGGATTGGATGAGATAGAGGATGTCAGATTTAATTCATTCAGCTACTCCTTCATTTCGTCACCAGCTTATTACTTTGTTACTCAGCCCAATGAAAATACGTTAAAAGTTTGCCATTCATTAGTGTCCAAGCTGATGGGAACTTGGACTGGGTAAGATTGTGCTTTCCTGGGGCCTTGATCTTGATGAGATGGGCCCTCAGTCTCTCATTTTACTGCATTCCTTGAGGGTAGGGAAGGGCAGGAAATGAAAGAAGTGATGCATTTCCCAAATATTTCCAGTGGTCCTCGGTTTCAGCATTGCCTTTCTCTGATTCCCAGTTCACATTGGCTCTCTCATCTGCTGCAAAGCTGCGAGCGGTGTAGCCAGAGGCAATCCAGATTGGGGATCCTCAGCTGGAGTGCAGCCACGTCTGGGAACAGTAGAATATCTGTTGAACAAAATCTTTTTTTTTGTATTGTATTATAACTTGTGATCGTTATATCATTAAATCAAAAAGGTCTTTTACTTTAATTGCTAAGCACTGTCACCTCAGGAGTGTGACACAGAAGTATGTTTGTTTCACTCACATACTTCTCCTTAGGGAAGAAAACTGAACAGCTTGTAAAATAATTTTGGTTTTAAAAAATTATGAAATTCGTTATATATTAAAAACAATGACTTGGGTTATGGAGAAAAGGTTATTAAAAACCAGAAATTACAAAGTGGGTCAATTAGGGCATACATTTAAAAAACTCTGATGATTTATGGGCATTTATAAGTAAAGCTCTTGGTATATTCAAAATATACTTTCTTTAACAAAAATTTGCTCAAGATTTTACATAGTTTTACTTCCATTCCTGACCTCTGAGCTTCAGTTTCCAAATGAAGGCTGGGTTGTCTCCTGAATGTCTCATAGGATCCTAAAGTTACCATACCCTCAGGTGAATAAAGATATTCATTATCTTTTCTTCCCATGTTTCCTGTTTGAGTTAAGGGTGTCACCATTTTCTTAGTCTTGGACATGTATAACTTTTAGAATCATCCTCAAATTGTTCTGCACATCCTATATCCTGTTAATTGCTTGCAGTGTCTATTCTAATGCTTTAGTTTATTTCATATAGGATGATTCTTCTCCCTTCCACAATCATGGCCTTGGTTCAGACTTTCAACATCTACAACTTGGATTAGTGTGGTAGAGTCTCAACATCATGTCCTATTTCCTGATTTTGCTCCTTCCAATCTGTTCTCATTGAAGCCAGAATTATCTCCTTAGAACATGAGCTCAGTCACTTTCTGTTCCTTAAGAACCTGCAGTGATTGCCCTCATCTGTCTAGTAAAGTCTCAACCATTCATAATTTGATTCAAACAATTTTTTAGCCTAATTCCATACTTTCTCTATCTACACAATCTGTTTCATATACACTGGGCATTTTTTGCTCTTTAAGTGTATCATATGGTTTCCATGCTATTCTAATTGTTACAAGCTCTGTCCTTGTACTTCCCCTATTTTCTCTGTTATTAAGAAATGAATAATTTCTTCCTCTTCACCTCCGTATTATCTTGCTTAGGTCTCAATTCAGCATCATTTCATTATATCCTAAGAGAATTTACCTATCCGATTCCCTCACTAGATTACAGACTCCTTGGGGACAGTGGCCACGTCTTATTTACCTTTTATCTTTCATCATTTTGGGCAATGCTTTTACCTAGAAGGTAGTCAATACAGGTGGAACTGATTTAATTTAACATTGTCTTTCCTCAGTTATTTCCTAAAATGTATTAACTGAGACTCCACCAGACATAGAATGAGACAAAGGAATTAACATGATTATACTGTTGTCCTTGAAGAGATGGGAATCCAGTTGAATGATTTAAGATAGGGATCATTCATGTACAGGGTGGATGTTCAATATTTGTTTGTCAAATGAATGTTGAGTGAAATGTGAAACAGCTTTAGGAGAAAGGGAGATGGCTGAGCATATTCCAAATGAGAGACTGTGGTGGGGAAGTGGAAGACACACACTGAACTAGGATTAAGATCTTTCCAAGCTTCCATCTCCTCGTCTGTAAAATAAGGATAACAATGGCACTTCTTTTGTAAGGTTTTTGGGGACCATTTAATGAGGTAAATACGTAAAGTTCTTGGCATAGTGCGTGGCATATAGTAAGTCCTCATTAAATGTCATTGCTGTTGTGGCTGTTGTTTGTAAGCATGCCAAGAACATCTGTGTTCTAGGAAAGACTGTAAATGTCCTTACTTTAAACTTCAGCTTTATGAAAATGAAGGAACCTCAAAGTTTCCTTACTCTACTGACATTTTGTGATACTATGTTCTTCACTTATATGGAGCATTTATAAACAAACCCTGATTTTTCCTTAGAAAACTTTTTTAAAAATTTAATTTTAAGCATTTAAAATAGTTTTCATTGTATAAATAATGTATATTCCTTTTAGGATATACATTTTGGAAAACATAAATAGATAGGGAAAATTATGCATAAACCTGCATAGGCAAGCACTGTTACATTATAGTGTATTTCTTTTGTATTGTATTCTATTCTTTTTTAGTTGGATTCATTTTTTAAATTGAATTTATTTTGTAAAAATTTTTATTCCTGATTTTCCATATAACAGACATTTTCTGTGTTATTTCAGACTCTTTATGAATGTCACTTTTAACAATTGCATAAATTTGCATTACGTTATTTATTATACCATAGCTTATGTTACTGTACCATAGCATTACTTTATAGTTGGATATGCAGATTCTAATTACTTATCAAGTCTTTATTCTTTTATTTAAAACAACTTAAAAATTTGTTTTATTATTTTCAATTAACATAATTATACATATTTATGGGGTACAGAGTGATGTTTCAATACATATGTACAATACGTAATAATGAAACCAGGGTAATTTGCAAATCCATCACTTAAAACATTTATCATTGGGAAATTTGTGTTGGGAAATTCAAAATCCTTTCTTCTACCTATTTGAAAATATACAAAAATTGTTGCTAACCATAGTCGCCCTACTATGCATTAGGATACCAGAACTTATTTCTCCTATCTAACTATAACATTGTACCTGTTGTCCGACCTCTTCCCCATCCCCCTTCCTCTGAACCCTCCCCAGTCTCTGGTAACCTCTATTCTACTCTCTGCTTCTGTAAGATCAACTTTTTAAAATCCCACACATGAAGGAGATCATGCGATATTTACGTTTCTGTACCTGGTTTATTTCACTTAACATAATGTCCTCCAGGTTCATCCATGTTGCCTTAAATGACAGGATTTCATTCTTTTTTATGGCTGAACAGTATTCTACTGCGTATATATACCACATTCTCTGTATTCATTCATCTGTTGGTGGGCACTTAAGTCGATTCCATATCTTGGCTATTGTGAATAGTGCTGCAGTAGACATGGGAGTGCAGGCATCTCTTCGACAAACTGACTTCCTTTCTTTTGGATAGATGCACAGTTGTGGGGATGCTTGATCATGTGGTAGCTCTATTTTTAGTTTTTTGAGGATTCTTCATAGTGTTTTCCATAATGCCGTACTCATTTATATTCCCATCATTAGTATATGAGTTCCTCTTTTTCCACATCCTTGCCAGAATTTGATAATTTTTGTCTCTTTGATAACAGCCATACTAACTGGGGTGAGATAGTATCTCAGTGTAGTTTTGATGTGCATTTCCCTGATGATTAGTGATGTTAAACATTTTTTTATATACCTCTTGGTTATCTGTATATCTTCTTTTGACGAATGTCTATTCAGATCATTTGCCCATTTTTAGATTGGATTATTTGAGATTTTTTTGCTGTTGAGTTTCTTTTTTTTTATTATTATTTTTTTATTTCAGCATATTATGGTGGTACAAATATTACGGTTATGTATATTGCCCATGCCCCCTCTCCCCCCTCGAGGCAGAGCTTCAAGCATTGGTTATTAATCCAGAATTAATGTTAGATGGATCATTTGCATATATTTTCTCCCTTTCTGTAGATTGTCTCTTCGCTCTGTTGATTGTTTCCTTTGTTGTGCAGAAGCTTTTTAGTTTGATATAATCCTATTTGTCTATTTTTGCTGTTGTTGACTGTGCTTTTGAGGTCTTATCCATAAAATCTTTGTCCAGACCAATGTCCTGGAGCATTTCCCCTGTGCTTTTTCCTAGTAGTTTAATAGTTTCGTGCCTTGTATTTAAGTCTTTAATCCATTTGAGTTGATTTTTGTATGCGATGAGAGATAGCTGTCTAGTTTCATTCTTCTGCATATGGATATCCAGCACTATATTGAAGAGACTGTCTTTTCCCCAATGAATGTTCTTAGTACCGTCAATTGGCTGTAAATAGGTGGCTATATTTGGGAGTTCTGTATTCTGTTTTATGGTTTATGTGTGTGTTTTTATGCCAATACCATGCTGTTTTGGTTGCTATAGCTTTGTAGTATATTTTGAAGTCAGGTAATGTGATGCCTCCAGGTTTATTCTTTTTGCTCAGGATTGCTTTGGCTATTTAAGGTTTTTTTTGTGGTTCCACATGAATTTTAGGATTGTTTTTTCTATTTCTGTAAAGAATTGGTATTTTAATAATGACTGCATTGAATCTATAGATCACTTTGGGTAGTACAGTCTTTATTCTTAAGATAATTTCTTCTTCTGGGTATTATATTAAGAACTCTAGAGATGTTTATAGTTTTTCTAGGTAGTGCTTTAAATAGATGTTTATATAATAAGCTGATAGCTTAACATAATTGCCTTTCATTTTGGTAGGATATGTTTATAAACTTGGAAGGAAGAAGGGAAAATATTTATAATAATAATCTCCTGGTATACTTGCATGATTGCTTATCAGGGACTCCAACCTGACACTATGTAAATTAAGTGAAGAACAAATATGAAGAATTGCTGATAGGAGGCAGTTAATGTGGCTTACTGCAAATTTATCTAAGTTAATCAGTATTCTGTTAAGGAAAAGGCTTGTTTTCGTGTTATATGACAGGTCATCTTCAATATCTCCTGGTTTGTCATATCATTAATCTTTATGGTGGTGGCACATGACTTTTTCAGCTTTTGTAGTTGGGGATCATTATACTACCTGGTTTTGTATGCAGAGTGAAGAAAAGCTGAGTTGATTTTTCTTGCTATGTAAGATACTTAACTTGCTGGACATGTGGATTGGCTGTTTCAGAATATCCGTTTTCTTCTGTAATTTTAAATATTGGGACAATCTGGGTGGGCAGTGTGACAAAATGAAAAAAACAAAAAGTTTGAACACATAGTTTCGAGTTTGAATATAATTTAGCCACTTATTACCTCAGGAAAGTAATGTGACCTTTCAAAACCTCCAGTTCTCAATCTATAAAGTGGGCACAATATCACACAAGGAAGTTGCTTTGTATGATAGAAAGAACACTAGATTTGAAAAGCCTGGGGTTAAAATCTCAGCCTTGGCTGTGCGTGGTGGCTCATGCCTGTAATCTTAGCACTCTGGGAGGCTGAGGCAGGTGGATTGTTTGAGCTCAGGAGTTCGAGACCAGCCTGAGCAAGAGCGAGACCCCGTCTCTACTAAAATAATAGAAAGAAATTAGCTGGACAACTAAAAAATATATATAAAAAATTAGCCGGGCACAGTGGTGCATGCCTATAGTCCCAGCTGCTCGGGGGGCTGAGGCAGAAGGATTGCTTGAGCCCAGGAGTTTGAGGTTGCTGTGAGCTAGGCTGACATTACGGCACTCTAGCCCAGGCGACAGAGTGAGACTCTGTCTCAAAAAAAAAAAAAAAAAATCTCAGCCTTGCTCATGAGCAATGTGACCTCAGAAAAGATTTATAAAATCTCTGATCCTCAGTTTTCTCATCCCTACAGTGGGGCTAATGATGGTGCTTACTCACGGGGTGAATGTAAATATTAGGTAAGACAAAGCAGGTGAAGCCCCTACGGAGTGCCTGACTTTTAAGCTACCGCCTGTGTGCACTTTAAACGTCGCTTCCTACTTAGGAGATTAGCTCTCACTTTTCCAGTTCCTGACCTGTAGCTGTTGGGTTCCTATACCTACTAAAAGTTTCTTTTGAAGTTCACACATGACCACTTAATTCCCACTTGTGGTGATCCTAATTGACCTTTCTGTCATATTCACCCTCATTTCTTCTCTTTCCAGAAAATATAATCTTTTAGCCTCTTGAGTCTCATCTGGAACTTCTAGGATTCTTGTCAAACTTATTTACTGGTTCATTCTTTTCTCACTGCCCTTTACCTCTGTGTTCCCCAGAATGTCATCCTTGGGCCCTGCATTTTTCATTTGTCTCTGTCACACTCTACCTAGGAAACGCTGCCTTTGCTGATTCCATGGTGCTCAGAAGTCCGCCTGTGCTCAGTGTACTTTCCTGAGTACTGTTTAGCAGTCTTTGGGGTCTCTTGATCCTTTGTGTGGTCCCTGTGTGTGTGTCTGAGCAGGTATCTTCAGATGAGACTACCCTTCCCTACCTCTTACCCTGTCTTGGCCAGTGGCTCTCCCTCACCTGGTCCCCAAAGCACCGCTGTATCTTCAGGACCTTATACCACATCTGGCACATGCCATGTGTCAATAACTGATTGTGTAAATATTTTTTTTAGATTTATACGTAAGTATTTACCTTTTTTTGAGCTTATAAATGATATTTTTATTTTAAATTATTTTTTCATTTTTTTTATTGTGGTAAGATGTATACAACATAAAATTTACCATTTTAAGTGTACAATTCAGTGGTACTGAGTATATTCATAATGTGCATCCATTACCACTCTCCATTTCTAGAACAAACTGAAGATCTGGACCCACCAAACAATAATTCCCATTCTCCCTCCCCATACCCCCTGGCAACTAGCATTCTACTTTTTGTCTCTATGAATTTGCCTATTTTAGGTATCTCATTTAAGGGAAAATCATATAATATTTGATCTTTTGTGTCTGGCTTATTTTACTTAGCATAATGCTTTAAGATTCATCCATATTGTAGCATTTATCAAAATTTCATTTCTTTTTAGGGCTGAATAGTGTTCCATTGTATGGATATAGCACATTTTATCTATTCATCTGTTGATTTGGGTTGTTTCTAACTTTCTGCTATTGAGAATAATGCTCCTATGCACATTGTACAAGGATCTGTTTTCAATTTTTTTTGGTGTATTTGTAGGAGTAGAATTGCTGGATCATATGGTAATTCTATGCTTGACTCTTTGAGAACTGCCAAACTGTTTTGCACAGCAGATGCACTATTGCACATTCCTTCCAGCAGTGCATGAGAGTCACATGGTTGCTTTTTGCATCTTTCTGTTATGTTTCGTGCCTATGACCAAAAGAGAAAGTAAGTAATGCACAAACTTGATGACCTAGAAGAAATGGATAAATTCTTGGACACTTCAAACCGATCAAGAGTGAATCATGAATAAATTGAAAATCTGAACAGACCAATGATGAGTGAGGAAATTCAATCCGTAATAAAAAGTCTCCTATCAAAGAAAAGCCGGGGCCTGATGGCTTCACTGCTGAATTTTGACAAAACAGCTAAAAAAGAACCAGTACCAACTCTTCTCAAGTATTCCAAAAAAAATGAGAAGGTGCAAATACTTCCAAACTCATTCTATAAAGCCAGCATTATATGATATACCAAAACCAGACAAAGATACAACAAAAAGAGAAAACTATAGACCCTGATGAACATAGATACAAAATTTCTTAACAAAATGCTAACAAACTGAATTCAACAACAAATCAAAAGATCATACACTATTATCAGGTGGGATTCATCCTAGAGATACAAGAATCAATATAACCGTGATATATATTACATCAACAGAATGAAGGACAAAACCCATTTGGTCATTTCTATGGACAAGATTCAACATCCCTTCATGATAACAACTCTCAACAAATTAGGTGTAGAAGGAACGTATCTCAATACAGTAGAGGCCATATATGGCAAACTCACAATTAACATCATACTGAACAGTGAAAAGTTGAAAGCTTTTCTTCTACAGTCTGGAAGATGACAAGGATGCCTACTCTCGCCATTTCTCTTCAACATAATAGTGGTAGTCCTAGCCAGAGTAATCAGGCAAGAGAAAGAAATAAAAGGCATCTGAATTGGAAAGGAAGAAGTTAAATTGTTCCTGTTTACAGACAATATAATCTTATATGTGGAAAATCCTGAAGATCCCACCAAAAACGAATGATAGATCTAATAAACAAATCAGCAAAGCAGCAGGATTTAAAAGCAATATACAAAAATCAGAAGCATTTCTGTACACTAACAATGAACCGTCTGAAAAAGAAGTCAAGAAAACAACCTCATTTACAATAGCTACAAAAAAGTACCTAGGAATGAATTTAAGGAGGTGAAAGATCTTTATACTGAAAACTAAAGCATTGATGAAAGAAATAAAAAAAGATACAAATAAATGGAAAGCTATCCTGTGTTCACAGATTGGAAGAGTAAATACTGTTAAAATGTATGTACTAACCAAAGCAAGCTACATATTCAGTGCAATCTCTATCAAAATACCAGGGACATTTTTCACAGAAATGCAAAAAGCAATTCTAAAATTCATATGGAACCACAAAAGACCCTGAATGGCCAGAGCAATCTTGAATAAAAACAACAAAGCTGGAGGCATCACACTACCTGACTTCAAAATATACTACAGAGCTATAGTAACCAAAACAGTGTTGTACTGGCAGAAACAGGCACACAGACCAATGGAACAGAAGAGAGAACCCAGAAATAAATCCATGTGTATACAGCCAGCTGATTTTTGACAGAGGTGCCAAGAACACACAATGGGAACAAGACAGTCTCTTCAATAAATGGTGTCAGGAAAACTGGATATCCATATGCAGAAGAACAAAATTAGACTTTTCTCTCTCACCATATACAAAAATCAAATCAAAGTGTATTAAAGACTTACACGTAAGACCCCAAACTATGAAACTAATAGAAGAAAACTAGGGGAAAAGCTCCACGGCATTGGTCTAGGCAATGATTTTTTTGGATAAGATCTCAAACACATGGGCAACAAAAGCAGAAATAGACAAATGGAATTACATCAAACTAAAAAGCTTCTGCACAGAAAAAGAAACAATCAACAAAGTGAAGAGACAACCTATGGAATGGGAGAAAATATTTTCAAACTAAACATCTGATAAAGGGTTAATATCCAAAATATATAAGGAATTCAAGCAGCTCAACAGCAAATAATCCAATTAAAAATGGGCAAAAGACTTGAACAGACATTTCTCAAAAGAAGACATACAAATGGCGAATATGTATATGAAAAATGCTCAACATCACTAATCATCAGGGAAATACAAATCAAAAGTACAATGAGATACCACCTCACTCCAGTTAGAATGCCTATGATCAAAAAGTCAAAAGATAACAAGTATTGGTGAGGAGGTGGAGAAAGAGGGAACCCTTACACACTATTGGTAGGACTGTAAATTAGTATAGCATTATGGAAAACACTGTGACGCTCTCTCAAAAAACTAAAAATAGAGCTACCACATGATCAAGCATCCCCACGACTGTGCATCTATCCAAAGGAAAGGAAGTCAGTTTGTCGAAGAGATGCCTGCACTTCCATGTCTACTGCAGCACTATTCACAAGAGCCAAGATATGGAATCGACTTAAGTGCCCACCAACAGATGAATGGATACAGAGAATGTGGTATATATGCACAGTAGAATACTGTTCAGCCATAAAAAAATGAAATCCTGTCATTTGTGGCAACATGGATGAACCTGGAGGGCATTATGTTAAGTGAAATAAACCAGGTACAGAAATATAAATATTGCAAGATCTCCTTCATGTGTGGGACTTTAAAAAGTTGATCTTACAGAAGCAGAGAGTAGAATAGAGGTTACCAGAGGCTGGGGAGGGTTCAGAGGAAGGGGGATGGGGAAAGGTTGGACAACAGGTACAATGTTATAGTTAGATAGGAGAAATAAGTTCTGGTATCCTAACGCACAGTAGGGTGACTACAGTTAACAATAATGTATATTTCAAAAAAAAGCTAGAGGAGAGGAATTTGAATGTTTTCACCACAAAGAACTGATAAATGTTTGAGGCAATGGCTATGCTAATTATACCCTCATTTGATTATTAAACAATGTATATGTGTATTGAAATATCACCCTATACTCCGTAAATATGTATAATTATTATGTATCAAAAATTAAAAAAAGGTTGTGATGGCAACATCAGTTATATAAAACCCCATCAATTCATAGTAATACTAAATAATAACTACTCATTGGTCATCACTGGAAGTTCTTTTTTTTTCTTTTTGAGACAGAGTCTCGCTCTGTTGCCCAGGCTGGTTTGATCTTAGCTCATTGCAGCCTCAAACTCCTGGGCTCAAGTGATCCTCCTGCCTCAGTCTCCTGAGTATCTGGGACTATAGGTGTGAATCACGCCTGGCTAATTTTTACTTTTTTGTAGAGACAGGGGTCTTGCTGTGTTTCCAAGGCTGGTCTCGAAATTTTAGTCACAAGAAGTCCTCCCACCTCAGCCTCCCAAAGTCCTGGAATTATAGGCATGAGCCACTGTGCCTGGCCATTGCTCAAAGTTGGTAGGGCAACAATTCTCTACTCAGTAAATAAAGGGAAAGATTCTATCATTTATTACTATCCTGTCTGTATCATGTGTGCCAGGATAACCAAAGGGTTGATGAGGCAAAAATCCTTCCTTTTAGATAAATTCTAGGTTATAAGTGCAGAGAAATTAGAGAATTAGAAAATCAACAGTTTGTGATCCCTGATAAAATAATGGATCTGTGAAAATTTACAGTAGATGCTTAAATTCACCAGCAGAAAGGTTGGTGGGGACTTTATAACGGATAGGCCATGTTGACAATTGAGCATGATCATTTAGCTGTGGAAACCCCACTAAAGTGACAGTGAGATCCCTTGGTAGCAGTGGGAAAGGCAAGGAGCAGTCCATGCCCCTTGTGCCCAACAAGAGCTTCAAGAGGCAGTAGGCACCTCTGCACGTGAGTTTGATGATAACACTGAAGCAGGAGACAGCTGAAAATTACTGTATGAATTGATCATATCTAAGATCTCTGCTCCTGAAACAGGTGAAGATTATGCCAGCAGAAGATTAGTATTTGACTCACTGCAGGGTAAAATTAAAGCATACCTGGCTGGGAGTCATGAGGCACAGTTGGAGAGGTGTGCTCTGCTACACTGAAGGGGAATAAGAAAATATTGAGGTACCCCTCCAACATACCTGGCCTTCCACAAAGTTCCAAGAGTGCTCACCTCCAGGCCTTCCTCCCACATAGGGAGGAAGTCCTCCATAGGAAAATGACCAGACCTAAAGCACAAGCATGAGGGTGCCTGAGGATGGCACAGCGAGACTACCCAGTGGTGAAGCCCACCGCTGCTGTGCTCCCCCTTGCTACTCATTGTGTACATTATTTTCTCTCTAGAAATGCCATTCAGAGCTTAGCCAAGTAATAAACTGTGGTGACTTTTCCTTGTTGGATAACTTTGCAAGTGGCATTAGGTATCACAAATAGATTCCTTTATTTTAGCAGCATGAGAGTGCATATAGGTCTGGTATAATTCAACGTAATAAGATACTTAAACTGTAAATGCTCTACCTAACATTAGGCAAATTAGATAATTTGCATGATATCAGCTGGAGCTCTTAGAGAGATTTTTTTAATCTATGGATTGAAAATGATTTGATTATTTAAATACTTTTTTCATGTTGTAGATTAACTTTACTGTGTTGTATTTAAAAGTAATTCTGGTCACTTTTCTGCCCTCCTGCTTCCTAAAGAATGATGCTTAGACACAGAAAATTCCTGTGGCAGCAGTTTACCAAGGAATATACCCGTGCCTGAGATCTATGAAGTCTGTGCCTCGATATTTATTATTTATGGTCACCAGCCTTCCTGGTGCACTTGGCTCCCCTTTGCAGCCATTTACTTCTTCTTGGTCCTCTTTCTGCCATTTCTTTCAGTGCAGCTGTCCTATAATGGTCATAATAGTTATAATCATTTCAATTTAGTCAGTGCTTATTTCTACCAGTCATTATTTTTAATGCATTAACTCATTTATCCTTAGTAATTCCTTATATATACTCTTACTGCAGGAAAACAAGACTGAAAGGTTGAAGACCTTCCCTTAAAGTGGTAGCATGACAGGGAAAGACCAAAGCATTTGTTGGAATCTGGGTCTAACCTTACTGCTCTGGGTCTTGGCCCTGGTGATCCCTCTGCTGCTGTTCTCTTCCAGACCCCTTTCCCTTTAGCAATGACTTTGGTGTTTTACAAAGAAAATAGATGCCTGAAGGAGTGAACTCTCTAATCCCCAATTATTTACTTTTCTTTTCTTTTTTTGGGATGGGGTTTCACTCTGTTGCCTAGGCTGGAATGCAGTGGCCTTATCATAGCTCACTACAGTCTTGAACTCCTGGGCTCAAGCCATCCTCCCACCTCAGCCTACCAAGTAGCTGGGACTGTAGGTGTGCGCCATCACGCCCAGCTAATTTTTCTATTTTTTGTACAGATGGGATCTTGCTCTTACTCAGGCTGGTCTCAAACTCCTGGCCTCAAGTGATCCTCCTGCCTTGGTCTGCCAGGTTGCTAGGATTATAGGCATGAGCCACCGCACCCGGCCTCCTTACTTTTCTTAATTCTTTAAAACACTAAGAATGAGAAGACCCCAGGCTTAGAGCCAAATACATGATCTTTGACAAGTTGCCTAACTTCTTTCCTTGGTCCCAGGTGTTTCATTTGCAAAATGGGGACAGTAATGCCCACCTTCCTGGGCTGCTGCATGCTGGGTGCTCTTCAGCTCTTTTGTGCTGTGGACAATACCGAGTCTGTGAGCATGTGTCCAGAGCAGCCATGGACAATCAGCAAACATTATAACCTGTATCCTCTTTTCCTTCCTCTTCATGAAAGGGATGTGGGCTGGGTAGAGAAAAACAGTCTTATCTCAGAGAGCCCTATATTTGCATCAAAATACTGACTTGTAGTTATTTGCCCAAATATCTGTTCTATAGCTAAATTATTAATACAAATTTCTCAGGGACAGGTCCTGGCATTTTGCTTGGTACCTAGTAATTGCTTGAAGAATATTGTTAAGTTATAAAATATACTGATTCTGCAGTCCTGCCTAGTTTCTTGGAATTTGGTAAGGGTTTATTTTCTTGGAAAATAGAAATCTAGAGGATGGTAACTTCATTTCATTTCCATCCACAGGCCCTTAAGTGGAGCAGTTGCCAGCGGTTTCCACATAAGATGAATAGAGCTTCTGCTTTGTTCTTGTCTCTTGTGCTCACTGCCCCTTTACTTATGTCAGAAGATTGGACTATCATGAATTGCTCAAAATAAAATAAAAGCCATTCACTTTTGCTTAACAAACCTTTATTTTGTTTTTATTTTCTCTTCAGAAAAGAAAGACGTGACTCAAAGCCTAGAGAATTATACCTCCAAATGTCCTGGGACCATGGAGCTCATCACCCTGCCGGGGGGCCTCACCCTGCCCCCAGTTCCCTTTACCAAGCTGCCCATCGTCAGGTGAGCGGGAAAGCCATGTTTCATCCATGGAGGATGAAGAGTGGAGGACGTTTTCATGCACTCTGCTCATGAATAGAGATCTTAGTAGAGCTGCTATTTTTGGTTGGCTGTGCATCTGGTTTATTATCTCATTAAACTTAACAAAAGTCCTGTGAAGTATGAGCATTGTAGAAATGAGAGAATCATGGCCACTGACATTCTGTAACTGCTGCAGTCTCGTGCTTGTCAAATGGCAGAGCCACATGCAAACCCAGGTGTGCCTGGTTTCAAGGCTTGAGTTATGACTGCTGTGTGGTGGTGGGAACCGACCTGACCATATCACTCTTCTCCTTACAAGCTTGCTGTTGTTTCTGTTTTCTTTACCGTCCATCCCAGCAGCACAGGAGTGGGCAGCTCCTTGTACACATGGCGCTTTCCAGCTTTGGTGGCTTTGCTCATGGCCTGCATCTCCCTGGCACTTGTTTTCCTCTCCTTGACTTTATCCTGTCTAGTGCTCATCCCTGTAGACTCATTCCAAGCCCAGTTTCTAGGAAGACTTTCCTGTTACTGCCTTGGTGAGAAGCAAGCCCCCTGGGTTTCCATGGCACCCATGGTGTTTGCCACTGTGTGCAGTCCTGGAATTACCTTTCTATGTGACTCTCTCTCCTAACAGATTGTAAGATTTTGGCTGGAGACCCTTTGGCACATGCAAAGTGGGTACCTAAGAAAGGTTTATAAACTAATGATTTCTGAATTTCCGAATGATTTGTTTAAAGGCTAAAATGAAACGGTTGAAATTTGATGTTTTGCTGTTGAGTGCAAGTGCTGTAACCTTAGGATTTGATGTGATGAAGATGCATCTTTAAAACTCTCTTGGCTTGGCTGTGGTTTCCCAGATTCCACTTGGCCTTGCAGTGTAGTGAGCTTTGGCTCAGAGGCTGACTGTGTTACAGAAACAGATCACTTAACCTCTGGGGATCAGTTTACTTACCTTCCTCTACCACCTGCCAAATTTAGAATGAAAACCCATGGCATTAAGTTATTATGAGAATTCAGTGAAATAACATTTACAAGCATGTGGTAAAGTGCTTAATAAATGTTAGTTTTCTTTCTCTCTGCATTTCTTAGTACTGCCAAATGAAGTGTTTTTGTTGCCAAAGTGAGAATTGTGGGGGCAGAAAGTGGTGCTGTCCACCAAAGTCCCCTGCAGGTCACACTTGATTTTAAGAAGACGTTCTGAAGGGAACTTGTGAGGTCATTCATCAGACAGAGGTGCAATGTTCAGCATCCAAAAGGCTAGGCCATAGCCTGAGATATTGTTCTGGCTGCTACTTGGAATGTTTTGGAAGAGACTTGCAGCTCCATGGCGTGGGGGCCCAGAGGAAGGGTGTAGTCATGCTGTTGTGCATGCTGCTTCCTCTTCACTGGTGCAAACTGGAGAAGAAAGGGTTCTCTTTGGGCTTTTCTATAAGTAAGACTTAAAGTGGAATGTATTTGCTTGGGGATTAAGGGCATAATTCATGTTTTAAAAATTAAAGACTAGAAAAGCCTTTCTTAATAATTTTTTTATCTGCATCATGACTTGGATCATTCTTAAATTTAGAAAACCTTGCATAATAGGACATTCTGAACCTCACAGAACATTCTGGGCTTTTGATGCTGTATCTAGATCTCTAAGCACTCAGGCCTCTTGTCCCTGAAGCTGGGGAAAATTGGTCCTTGCAGGTCGTCATGGGAACCAAGGAAGAAAGTGCTTGTTCTCCTCACAGAGACAGCGGAAGAGAAACATCCTGGGTCACTGAGGCAGCCTTGGAATAGAAGTTAGAGTCCTTGGGTTTATCCTTCACTAGCATGTGACCTTGGGTAAGGATGTAGCATCTTTAAGCTTCATTTTCCCCATCTTAAAGTGGGTATAAAATTGTCCCCTCACAGGGTTGTTTGGTTTTGTTTTAGCTGAGCTGTTACATACAAAAGCACGGAGCACAGTGCCTGGCACATGGTAAGCGCTCAGTAAATACCAGTTTTCATCTTGGAGACATTTTTTACACCTGTTTTTCAAACAGTACAATGATTGAAAAATACTATGATATTAACATTTTCATCCCTTAGCTGTTTAAAAACATTGAACAGATTGGATAAAAGTATAATAGTGTAACATTTAGGCAACTGCTCTTTCATAAATCTGCTGTGCACATCCTCTTTTTGCAGGGTGGCAGTGTGTCCCTTTCACTGACAGTCTGGGTCTTTGTGGCTTGTGTTGCACAGCTCCCCTGTGAGCAGCTCACTGCATCCTGCTTGGTGTCCTGATGTCACCGCTCTTGCCAGCGTGCTCATGGACTTTTTTTTTTTTTTTTAATTTTTTAATTTCTTCTTTTTATTTTTTTTCTTTTATTTTTTAATTTTTTTTTCAGTCCAACTTAACCCTTGTAAAGCATGGACTATTTTTTAAAATCTGATTTTGTATACTGCCCAACATCTGTATAGATACGGTTTTATGGTTTTCCGGAGACTTTTAGCTAGAGAAATAAGCCCTGTTTGCCCTGGTGACTCATTCATTGCATCATTCGTACCTTGTCTCATTAAAAACTGGAAAGAACTGCATGAGATTCAGCACAGGAAACAGCTCACAGGGACATTAGCACTGTTGGCAAAATGGGAGGGAATTTCTCTGGAAGATTTGGAGTATCTCACAGCTTTGTTCCCTATCACTTACAGAACACAATCCGATTTGCTTGCTTTGCGTGGCTTACGAAGCCCTCTGTGGCCTGCTCTGTCTCCAGACTTCGACTGTGAGCTGCTTCTTCCCCTGGCCCCACTACTCTCCTTTTCCCTTTGGAAATACTTAGAGTAGGTAAAATGTGTTACTCATTTGTTCAGGCTTTATCTTCTGCTTGAAATGCCTTTGTTCCCGTACTCTTCCCGATGGAAGGATTTAGTTCAAGGATTATATTCTCCATAAAGCCTTTTCCTAAGCCATCCAGGTAGAAATGACTGTGCTTTCTGTATAAGTTAGGAATTATTTCCACTGTGAAGCGCAGAACGCCTAATAATGGATAGCCAATGGGAGGTTATTTTCCTTATTTATTGAGAAGCTGGAAACAGGTGGCCTCTCTGCAACTCTGTCTTTACCTCATGATTACCAGATGGCTGCTGCAGCTCCAGGTAACACCTCTGCATTCAGGGCAAGAAGGGAGAAAGTGTATGTCCAGGGATGAAATTGTGGCACATAGAGCTGAAAAGTCTAGGCAGGAATTCAGATAGGGCTGGAGTCCATGTTCAAATAACCTTGTCAGAACTTGGTTTCTTTCCTTCTTTTAGTTCTGTCTTCTGCAGTTGTTGGCTTTAGTTTCAGGCCCTAGGTGGTATCAGAGTGGCAGCAGCAGCACCAGACCTTATATCCTCTTCCTATAGTGTCCAGGAAAAGAGAGAAGGTACCTTTTGGCAACACCTGTGAAGGAAAGATGAAACTTTTTTCTTTAAGAGAAAGAATGTCCCCTTGCTTTTCACTGCCTCTCATGGGGTTGTGGACTCAAATCTGACTCAGTCTCCCCAAACCACATGGCTGAGAGGAGGGCATGTATAGTTTCCCTAAAGCAAAACCTAGGAATTGTTGGGCACAGGAGAAGGGGGAAGTGGATGTCAGGAGGCATCCAACAAGAACCATTACAGTGAATGATGCCCATATTCCACCTACTCTATTGTGTTGCTCCAGACAAAAAGTCCTGTTTCTGGTTTGCGAACTGTAATGCTTATGAGTCAAGATAATGCATTGATTAATAACTGTCCTTCCCAAGTCAGAAAGCATTACTTTGGCAAAGCAGCACCTTGAAGTGAGTACATATTTTATTTTATGAACTGCGTTTTGCCCTTCTTGCATTTGTGACACTTCCTAACTTAGAGACCTGATTATATGCTGTTCTTACTAATAAATAGGTCTGTGTTTTTATTTGAAATTAATTTTCATACACAGATAAGTTTCCTTACTTTAATGTGCTTGCCAGATTTGACTTTTGTGCATTTCTCTTAAGTTTTTGTCATTTGAAAATATGAAGAATTAGGATAAATGTGATATCCTTTCTCCATAATTCTTCAACTTCTAGCATTTTTTTTTCCTTGTCAAAGCGAGATCTTTTTTTCTCCAAAGATATTCCATGGGCATTACTTCTAGAACAGACTATATGCTATTTCCTCTTCTAAAATTCTGTCATGATTACATATGAGGGATAGTACTGTACAAGAATTTCTTTAGGTTTCAGAAAGGAAGAATGGTAACTAAAATTTATTGATGTGTCTTATTTATTCAGGGCATTAATAAACTCTCCTCATGTAAAATTCGGGAAACCATAGGATTCTGTTCAGTAGTCTTATGTTCAAATCCCATATTCTGCAATTAATTGTGTGACTCTGAATGAGGTATTTAACTTCTTTTCGAACTGGGGTTGGTGATACATACCTCCCGTGCATGGATCAGATGAAATGTTTGGAAAGTGCTTTGTAAGCAGAAAAGCTCTCTGCAGATATAAGTTCTTATAAGGCTTAAGGGAGTTTTGCCTCTAATTAGAAGTTACTTTACTCTTCCCAGTTATTACTTTTATTTGTACATGTTAAATTAAATCAATTGAATTATGTTCCAACAGGGTCTCAAGAAATGCTGATATATAACTATTTAGTTATTTATTAAAATTCATGTAACCAAAGCCAAAAAGTCTCAGAGCTGAAAATTTGAAGAGTGGGATTATGTTGGCCCAAACATCTTTTTGCTCCCTTATTAGCAGGCCATTGTCTTACTTCTCAGGAAACTGAAGGTTTTCTTCATACTTCTCAGTTTTGGGGCTGGTGAGCTCTAGTGTGGGAATGGAGCTTCCCTGGGGGTGTTCCCTCCTGGCTGTAGACATGATGTTGGTTTTTAAAATAAAAATGATGATACCAAACCATGGTCAGAAGCAACTGTATTTTGCTTAGTCTTTCTGTGGCAAAGATTTTATCTTTTGGAAAGCAAAGAATTGGTTTTTCTTTACTTCACAAAACCGAAGTGGCAGGACTGGTTCTAGTTGCCCAGCTGGGGAGCTAGAAGGTGTATCTCTTGCCTTTAGGATGCTGCTAGCCTAGTGGGGCCTTAAAACTGTGTTTCACTTGCTGTGCACAAAGGAAGCGGCATGGTGGGGCTGAGGTGTATGGAGGAAGGGTGTTGGTCCAGTAGGGTCGGGGGAGTAGGTCCTGGAGGAGATACGTCTGGAGTTACCTAGGGGGTGAGAGTCTGGGAGGGTCTTCCAGGCACAGAAGGCAGCAAGGGCAGGGAGGCAGGAGGAGGGTGACTTACATTTGGGGAACATAGAACACCATTGCTTGATGCATCTGCTACTTCCTGTGGCTAGACAGGGAGTGGCAGAGGTGTGGGAACTGAGGCTGGTGAATCTTAGATCTCTGGTCTGGAACTCCGTTATCACTTGTCTGATGCACTGGTTGGAGCTCTTCCCATTCATTGCAAGCGATAAGAACCTAACTCACACTAGCTTAGGAAAAACGAAGCTACTGCCTCATGTAACTGGGGACTAGGAGAGAGTTGATCTCAGGGATCTAAGGACTGAAATAAATGATCTGGCAAAAATGCAGTTTTTAGAACCTCTCAGGCTCAACTTTTCTTTGTGTTGTGTCCTGTTCTCTTTCCCTGTTGAGGAACTTTCTCCTTGTGATGGGGTAGACCACTCATGACCGCAGATAGCTTGGTTCAAATCATCTCAGACTGTGTCCTTGGAAGAAAAACAGCTACTGTCTCTGGGCATACGTGTATAGATGTAGGGAAAGGTTGGTTGGCCTGGCTTTGTATTTTCTTGAGACAGCCAAGTGTAAAGTGCTTACCGGGTGCCTATCATTCTCCACAAGGATCTTCTCCTACATGACCACGATGTGACCATCAAAGTTAGCATCTTGACATTGATGCATTCCTGCCATATAATTTGCACATCCCATTCAGGCTTCCCCAGTAGAAAAGTCCAGTAATGCCCTTTTTTTATTATCAGAAACTCATTTTATTTTATTTTTTACATTTTTATTTTATTTCAAGATAATATGAAAGTACGAACATTTTGATTGCATTTTATATCTTTGCCTCTCCCTAGCAAGGGTTAGAGGTATTTCCTTCCCCTCCACACAGTAATGCCCTTTATAACGAAAGCATCTAGGGAAGAAGCTTACAGGCGATTTTGTGGCAATGTATCTCTAGTCTCTGTCAGTTGGAACAGTTTTCCTGTCTTTCCTTGACATTCATGACTGTGGCACTTTTGAAGATTATAGACCAGTTGTTTAGTAAACTATATGATGTTTCCTCACAATTAGACTGAAGTCATGTGTCCTTGGAGGACTGTCACAAAAGTGATGCTCTGTTCCTTTCAATGAGCTCTTCCAGAAGGTACCTGCCTGATCTTGGATTGTCCTAGTACTTGATTGGGGTGGAGTTGGCCAGACTTCTCCACTGTAGTTACTCTTTCTCCTTTCGTAAGCATTTTGTGCCCAGGTACTTTTAAAACTATGTAAATATCTCATTCCTCATCAGATTGATTTCTTTCCTTCCCCCTTCCTCCTTCCCCTCCCTCTCTTTCCTCCCTCCCCCATTACATATTATTATAATGATAAAATCTCTTTTACTGTTATTCTGATGCTCAAGCTGTGCTGGATTTAGCTGGTGGAAACCCCCTCAGATTAGCTCCTGTGTCTTTTGTCATACAACCATCATTCTTTGTGTATGTCCTCCTCTACTGGCACAGAAACATGCTCTGGGCTTCTGTTATACTTTCCCTGCTCCCAGCCCTGTAGTCAGCCATTTCTCCAAAGCGCCCTGTTTCGTTTTGGTGGAGAATGGAATTTAGAATTAAGGTCTGGGTGCTATATGTGTTCACTGCTATTGGGGGACCACTGTTCTCAGTAGATATAGCTAGGCAATGTATCTATTTATATACATATGTTATACACACCCATGTTTATGTCTGTGTTTATTTCTGTATCTGTATGTACTGAAAACCATGAGTTCATACAGATACCTCTAATTTCCAATACCTCAGGGTTTGTTCTAGTTTTCTCATATGTATAGTCCTGTTTCTCATTATCCTTAATAGAGTTACTTACTGAGAAATTCACCTGTTTGTTACCCTCTATTACCACTGCCAGCCCCCTCCCCAGGTGGTGCTCTGACACTTTGTGGTGGGCTGCTGCTGTGCCCACCCCCATGGGCCCTTCTTGCCACACTTGGACTCTGCTTCCCATGCCAGCCAGCACCTGTGCCTACCTGGCTCTTCTCTCCCTGAGGACTTCAAGACTGAATTGTTAGGGTCAGGAGGGAAAGGGGAGGACAACTTTTTATCTGTTTTGATCAATAAATAAGCTTGTCCATAGGATCTTAGTCTAGCATGAACTAGGCTCTCCCAAAAATGGGTGATACAGATATATATTTTACCTTATTTCATAAAACATTTGAGGCAGCTATGAACGTGGCCCGATTACAGGATGGGGGATGAACACAGAACATAAAGAACGACA
>VBSM01001124.1:75787170-75840687 GCA_008086735.1 Cheirogaleus medius | reverse complement strand
GTTCTTCTTATCTTTATGGCCTCCAGACTCCCACCACAGGGGCCCACCGTGTGGAAGCCGGGCAGCATTTGCTTACGTGCAGAAACTCAGGCCTCTTGTTATGTCCCAAGGCAGTAACCGTGTCTGACGAAAATACTGGTTACCACTGCGTCATGCAGCAGATGTACATTACAGGCTATAGTGAATGATTAGTATAAGGCATAATCGCCAGAATCAGCCCCCAACACAGCTCATATAAATATTATGTGAAAAATAGTGAAGTAACCAGAGTGAAGGGAAAGTAAGGTGGAATAAGAAAATAGAATGATGAATTCTGTTAGTACCTAGAAATCCTAAGTTCCTACGTGATGGCTGGTGGTGGGAAGAAGCATGATTCTGATATAACTAATGAGAAGGAAACACAATTGGCTACAGGATCCTCTGTCTCTCGTAAGCAGACACCTGCCAGTCATGCTGGGGAAATAATACCTCTTTGTGGTAACGGGGTGAGAAACTCCTCTTGTGGATTCTCTTAAAGGGAACATTATGGCATATTGAGTAACATCCTCAGCAACATCGCCACAAAGATCTAAGCAGGTTTCTCTTGTTGTTTTGCTATTAGTATTTGCAGTGTACACTGAGAGCATGATGCCAGAGTACCTTGAATAAACGCAGTTCTCCCAGAGGACAAAGCACTGTGGTCCTCTGTCATCTGGCTTGCCGCAGCCACCCGACTGAGAATAATGGGTGGACTGCTGATACATCAAGCATTCCTTCATGAATGCGATTTCATATAAGTGAGCTTTGGGCAGGAGTTAGGCAGCAGAGGATGCAGAGTTATTATATTTTCTCAGGCATCAGGAAGACATGGTAGGTGTCTTTTGTTGCTGACTGAGGGTGGCAGATGCAGGTGGTTGGTGCTCTCAGTACCTGGTCCATGGCAGCCCTCAGCGAGTCTGTGTGCAGTGGGTAAGTGTTCACAGTGCACATAGGGTTGTCCCTGCTTCCTGAATCTTTGTTCCTCATCTCCGCCTGCAGGGAGGCCAGCTCAGGCGCTGTGGACTGGTTTTTCCTTAGAAAACAAGTCTGGGACTATTTCAAGCAGGTATTACAAATCAGTAACATGTACATTTGAAGACTACAGCTCAATGGTAGTGTGAGAGAGTAGGTTGTTTGAAAAATATCTACATTGGTGAGTAAACTATCAGACCTGCTATATAGAATTGTTAGAGGTAAGCACATTTACTGTTGGAGAGGCCTCATAATTATGATTTTGGTTTTAGAATAGGTAATCAGGACCATTTTCTTTTCTTAGTGTTTATCTTAGTTTTTGACAAGAAAACTATTTTAGCAATTTACAGGAAAATACTTGTTCTCTGTAGCATGAACTGGGCTCACCCCAAAATGGTTTCAAGTAATTATGATGCAAGTTAAAAAAAAAAAAAAGGAGCCAAAATACATCCCTGTTTGACTTCTATTCCAGAATTCAATTAATCAAATATTTATTGAGTGCTTAAGATATGCCCGGCCCAATGCTAAATGCTGGGGTTTCAGTAATGGTCAAGCATGATCTCATCTTCTGGGAGGCAGCCAAGCCCATATCCAGGTACCACTGTCCAGAGTTAAAGCAGAGGATAGTTAGTTAAAAAATATTAATGGGGTACAGATGTTCTTGGTTACATGGATCACCTTTGTCATGCTTAAGTCATGGCCATAAATGTGCCAGTCACACAAGCAGTGTTCATTGTCCCTGTTAGGCAGGCTTTCGCCCCTCCCGTCCTCCCCTCTCCCTTGATTGTCTTTTTTAATGAACTGAAATTGAATGCTTTCAGCCTGGAAAAGAGCTCTAGAGTTTAATGAAGGTATTTAAATTGATAAAGATCAAAACCTTCCAGTCAGAGTGAGCTTTGCATTGCTCTGAGTGGTTTTGGTATTTTTAAAGCTTCAACTTTTAAATTAATTATACTATTGAGGAAGATTAGAGGCATTTGTTCAAAAAGGGGCTTGGGGGCCCAAATTCAAGGCCGTTTTTCAGCCTCCCAGATACCAATCAGGGTACATTGTCTATGATCCCACTAGGTTCATACTACTGTCCAGTACTTTCTCTCATACTTGGTTTAGTGGCCAAGCTTTAACCTCTCTTAAGAGTTTCTTAACTAGAGCTGTTTAGAGACAATAAGAGGTGTATAGTAGCATTCAGGAGCAGGAGCGGTGGTTCTGCCTTGCTTACCCAGCCTGTGTGGCTTGCCCTCTCCAGCTATTTCAGACATGCCAGGACTTGGAACAACTGACCTCCACATGGTTTCAAATACGGGGCAGATGAGGCCAGTTTTACCCATTGCCCATCTGCTAAGAGATATCAGATGAGTTCTTAGTTATGTGTCCCATATAAATAAGGTTGAGGGATTAAAAACCAAGGAACAAAAGGTGAGTTGTTTTTTTCTTTGTCATTCCTTTCAACCAATTTGTTTTATATCACTTTCATAATTAGTGTTTCACTGTTGTTTTGCATGGTCCCAATTAGCTATAGCATACTGAGGAAAGTCAGATTTTTAAAATGTCAACAGTTTCCAAATGGAATCTGTCAAAATAATCCTTGCCTTGGAGACTTATCCCTGGAATTCTGCTTTATTGTTGGCAGCTTCATAGGCCAAATACAATCTTATTAGTCCTGCAGTAATTTCATGCTAGATGAATTATCTTTTCTTTAGGTCAGGTTGAACAACTGAACAATTGCTTTTTTGTAGGGCACATTTTATAAAATGATATTTGATGCAAAATTTTGAGTTATGAGTGAGTGCTGTGGCCACTTGTTAGGTTACTCTTCTGCCTGACTGTGCCCCTCAGAATTCTTTTACGTATTTTAGAAACCATTTATGTGATCTGGAATTTCTCTACTTGCATAGATGATTCCTTTAGAATCACAGATGACATCTCATTTTAGGTGGTGACTTTGATATGAGTAGAAAGGTATCCGTGTCTTAAGAGAACAGAATCATTTTACAACTGAGTAAATGCTCAGGCGGAAAGAGACTGTGAACTGCCCCCTGACCCCCCATCCAGGGTTCAGCAACAGCATGTTCACAGCAGGGACCAAAACCTAGTTTCTTCACTCCAGTCCAGTGTGTAATCTTTTCACCAGGTACACTGCTCTGTTGTTGATAAATAAGTGTTTTAAGGAGGGGAAGAGAAGTTTTTGTTGACCTACTATGTGTTAGGTGCTAGTATAGGTACTCGACGTATATTCCCTTACTGCAAAGGCTTGAAGGTATCCCCATTCAGGCCACTTCCTCTTTTCTGTCCAAGTTTGGAATCAACAGAAAGAAGTATCTGTTTTAGGCCAATGGAAGATACAGTGAGTAGCATGGGTCCAATCTTGCCAGAGGGTTTATGAGTCCTTCTCTGAGTTGGATGGACCTAGCCTAGTCCCTGGCCTAGCTGGGTACTGGTGGCCTCTTTCATGGAGAGAGGCCCCTTTTAGTGTGCAGAGAGCAGAACAAAATATGTGCTGTCTGCAAGCAGGCAAGCCCTAGGAGCAAGGAGCTGAGCGGCGCACGACCTGGTCCCCTTTCCAATTTACCACCTCCCTCAGGAGGAGCGAGAAAGGGCAGAGTGAGGTTAGGACTGTTTCTCTCATGGATGCCCAGCCCCCCACCCCCATTGGAAACATGGAACCAGGGAAAGGAGGTGTCCTCCAATCCATATGACATTATCAGGTACCTCTTATTTTTCCTATTGTATAAGTGAAAAAGGTCTAGGCAGATTCAGTGATCTGTGCTGTGGTTTAAGAGGACAGTGTCTCCTGTCGTCATCAATTTCCAGCTATGGGGTTTGGGGCAATATACTTAATCCTTCTTGTGTCAGTTTCCTCATTGATAACATGGAGACAATCGTAGTAGTACCCAAACTAAGAAGATGGTTGTGATGTTTAATTGAGATGATACATATGAAGTGGCTGGCATGCTGTCTGAATATGCTCAAGCTCCACAGATTAGTACATTTTCAATACATGCTAGCTGATAGAATTTGAGCATGAGCATAGATTAGCAGGCATCCACAGCTGGGAAAGCAGTTTAAGATACAGAGCATCCTGCTGGGGAAGCAGCCCCTCGTGTAACTAAGGCTGAGGTGCTGTTAACTGTCTCATGTGGTGCCTTCTCATCTCAGGGGTCAGGGTCTGGCGTCCACTTGCTGCAGGCAGGCCGGTCAGGGCAGGGAGAGGCAATGACAGAAGAGCCAGCCTGTGCGGAGCACTGGGCACTGTGCCAGGAGTGTCCCATGAGTTGGTGGCTCTATCTGAAGTTTGTAGACAAGGAACCTAAGTCTTGGGGAAAGCGAGGCCCTTGCCCAAAGGCATACAGCTGGTCAGTAGTGCAGTGAGGTTTCAACCTGGCCCTTCTGACTCAAACTGTCCTGGGGCCCAATTCACGGAGCCCACAGAGGGCCCTGAGCACCAGGGAACTGTTGTTCCCTCCCGGGGATAGTCCTGAGTTGCTGCGTGCAGCATTCTTCTGCTTGGTCCTGTGAATGTGAGTGCTTTTCCTTCTCTCAGTTTATCTTCTATTTTGACCCATTTACTGTTTTTCTAACACGATGTTCGGTAGTGTTTATCCTGAAACCAAGCTAACAAGGCAGTTGAAGTATTTGTGTTCCATTTGAAACAACAGGCATGTGAAACTGTTGAACCTTCCTGCCAGCCTGCGGCCACAAAAAATGAAAAGCTTGCTGGGTCAGAACGTGTCGACCAAGAGTCCCTTCATCTATTCACCAATTATCGCGCACAACCGCGGAGAAGAGCGGAACAAGAAAATAGGTAAGACCATTTATCCTGACTTTCTAACTGTGATCTGCCACCTGATTTCCAATGGTTTTGCTAGATTTTTAGAGCAGAGCCTCAGGCCAATTCATTCATGTGTGAGTGCACACAGGCATGTGTGTGTATATTGTCATATGAGTTTATTTGGCTTTTGCTGCCTTTGTCAGACAGTTGCCCATAGATCTGATATTTAACAATCAATAGATTTTTAAATCTAAAGGTGATTTTGTGGAAGTTCTAGAAACCAGAAAGACTTCTGTTAACTGAGACTTTTATGAACTACGGAAGAGTGATAACTGGAGATCAGAGTGATTTTTCCAAGTGCTGAAGTGTCTTCGGAATCATCAAGATTAAGGGTTGAAATGTGTTCAGGATTGACTGTGGATGAGGTCATTGTATTATTTTCACTTGTGAACACTGGCGATCAGGATAGCCGGCCCTGGGATCACACTGCGTGGTGGGAGAGATCAGGAGTAGAGCATTGCTCTTGAAAATCTCTCCCGTGCTTTTCTGTGTCGAAGCTTGACTTGCTCATGTCCGTCCTGCAACGGGGCTAGGGCTCATGTGCACCACCTGCCCCTGTCCCTTGGTGTCCTTCCCGAAGCCTGACTGTGGCACGGAGCCCCCCACCTCCTCGCTGCCACAAAGACAAACCCAGGGGCCCCTTGCATTTGAGATTGTGATTGCTGGTCATTGGTGATCACCGCCCATTATGCCTACATGTCACTGTGACAGACCTCCAGGGCTGTCAAGAGGCTGGCTCCTGCTTGACGATTGCTGATTCCCTCTTAGGAGGGTAAGTAGAAGACCTGAAAAACTTGCACTCTGCTTTTGATAATCTCTGCTTTCTTCTCCTTTTGTTTCGTTCTTAATTTCTACTCTGAATTTCTATACCCTCAATTTAGGAACAAGGCATTCTGACTCCTTCTTCCATGATGCTGTTCTTTCCAGGATATAGGCTTCCTGTTGCACATACAAGACCACCTACACCCTGGATCATGGCCCGCGGCGCTCCTTGACCTGTCCCCGCTCACTCACCACCTCCATTCTGCCTGACTTTTCATTCTCACCTCCTGCCACCCTCGCTTTGCTCCTTGGGTTTTGCTGCAATGACTTCTCCAGGCTACTCCTCCCATCACCTCTAGCTGTGCTGCCTGGGTTTCTCTTCATTAGCACTTCTCTCCAAATCAAATCTGTGTTTATCTGTTTATATTTTCTCTCCTGCAATATACTATGAGGCCAGGAACTCTGTCTTGCTCCCTGGTATATCCCTAGTGCCTAGAACAATGATGAAAGAAAGAACGATTGGGGTAGATATTATGAATCCCATTTTATAGATAAGGAAACGGAGATTCAGGAAGTTTAAATGCCTTGTCCAAGAGTTCACAGAACTTAGGTCTCACTACACAATTCCATGGTCTTTGCAGGGCACCGTGAGTTTAAGGCAGGAAGGACAGTCTGAACATTAAGTGTAGTACATTAATAAGTACATCTTAATAAGCATTTCTTACGCTGGCGCTAAAATTTCTTAGCTTCTATAAGGGTCTTATAATGAACTTTATTAACAATTTGTAAATATCTGAACACCTTAAAAATAGGGTGTTTTGGAAGAGATAAAGTTGTTTACTAAGATAAAGGGCATAACTGAGGTAGGAGTACTAAAAGGACCTTGTGTATTTTTAAATGGTATCATTTCTTTTATTCGAATTGTGCTTTATAAGAGGCTATCATGTATTAGCTCATTTAATTTTCCCAGTATTTTTGGAGGAATTAATTTTTATCTCCCATTTGCAGATGAAGAAACAAACTCAGAGAGATGACGTTCTAAAAATTACTCAAATATTTTGTGGCAAAGCTAAACCTTGAACTCACATCTTCTTAGGCCCAGTATGCCGTTCTTGTTAGTACACTCTGGTTTTCTCTAATTTGCACAGCATACATGGCAGAGGCCTAAATTAACTATATCACACAGTCGCCACCCTCGACACAGTTTCCCCTTCAGTTCATGCACGCAAGGCACAAACACATGAGAAGCTGCTTATCAAGAAAAAATATGAATGAAAGTTCTCTAAAACTGTAGTGCTGTCTCCAGGGGTACCTGTGTACTTGCATAAACAGTAAACACTGGTTAGACTGCGAGCAGGCCCTGCAGGGCCCTGAGAAGGTGTCTGGAGGCTCAGAAGCAGCCTTGCCTCCGGGGAGTGGGGTGGGCTCCCCAAGGTGTGGCTCTGACTGTTCTAGCTGTTCATTATTAGAACAAGAAAATAAATGAAGAGACATGGGGTAATATCCTTAAAACATGACAGCTGATACTGAATTTTTGGGAAATTTCTGAAAACATGAGCCCTAAGTATGTAGCCTACTGCAGTATCTGTGTATGTATGTTTTATGTATGAGTCTTTGAAATTCTTTTCAGTGTACTGATTTTGAAAGGTGCCCTAACGTTGTCTCCCCTACCACTGCTTCTCTGCTCTGGAGGACATGTGGAGGTGACGGGAAGTGTAGGAGATGGGTGGTCATTGTGGGTAACCAGGAAAGGCCAGATGGTGTTCCCCAGGTCCACACGCCAGTGAGCAGGAGGGAGCAAAACCAGTTCTGTCCCTGCTGTGTTCTGGAGCATCGCTGCCCTGCCCCCTGCAGAACTCCTCCTTTCACCTCACTGGAGGCAGAAGACATGGTCCTGTTCTGGTCAGTGTCCCACCAGTGCTAAGACGGCAGGCAGGCTGCTCTCCAGCGCCTCTTCCCCCAGTGGACCTGGGCTAGCTGTCACGGAAGTGCTGAGGCTCTTCTCTCTGGGACCCTCCGAGGGTCTCTGGCTGGTCTTTTTGGGTCTCATTAAGGTTGGTGACAAGCTTTCTCCTTAAAGAACTTTAAAGGAAGAAAAACCTCTAGAGGTGTTTTAGAGCACTGGAGGCGTGAGACCTCTCTTCTCCGGACCAGTGATATAATGAGTGGTGCCCAGTGCAAAAGGAAAACTGGGGTCTTTTGGTCAAAAATTACTAAGAATTCAAGGACAGTGACAGCAGAGCAGTAAATGAGACATGGGCCTCTGAGCACCATGTGCCGTTGACCGTGGATTGCAGGCCTGTGAGCCAGCCTGCCTCTCTGTTTTTCCTTTTCAATCTTAAGGAATTATTGAAGCTTCTTTTTATGAAAATGATGCTCTACATTTGCTGAAGAGGGCTTAAGCAGACACTATGTAATGATTCTCATAACTGTTTGATGCTGACGCTGCAGGCATTATTATATTCTCTATTTCCAGATGAAAAAATTGAGCCTGAACAAATATAAATTACCTGTGTTAGGTCAGAGAGCTCATGAGTAAGTGGCGGGGCCAAGTCTTCATTGCAGGTTGTATGAGTCAGTGCTTAGGGATTTTTCCCTTTATAATATGGCTGCTCACCATAGTAAGAAGTACCTGCTCATCTTGGCTGAGGATAAATTCAGTGGATGATGTAGGATTTTTTTTTCTGAGATATAACAGAAGGTTCAGCCAGAATGCATATTATTTGTTGCATACCCATGGGTAAGAAATAATAATTTATATTCTCTGGCTTCTAATATATTTTTGGCAATATATACTGATCAGTGAGTACCTGCCTGAAGGCTTGATGAATCAAATATCTTTACCTTAGATTTCTAATCTCTGTAAATGAATCTTTGTGTATAACTGTTGGCGGTGTCACCACAGCAAGGGGCACAGAGTTTTAGGGATGAGCAAACCCTTGAGGGCAGTTTTTGAGGCCATTTTCCACTCTAACTTGGAATAATTTAGCTGAATTTGTGTCTGTGTGTTGGCTGTCGTGGGCATTGCCTGAGCTACAGTCTCAGCAAAGATGATTGCAACACAGGTGCTGAGCTTGAGCGTGGTTGTGTGAAGGGTTTTCTATCACTGTGGTAGGACTTTGTGGTGTTGCCAGGCTTAGTGCCAAGGTTGATGGAGGCAGTGTGGTGGGTTGGAAAGGCCATGGCTGTCAGATGGAGTTGGCCTGCAGCCCGGCCCTGCAGCTCTGACTTCCCACTGTGTGACCTAGGACAACTGATCATGCTTCCCTGGGCTGTAGTTGTGCTGTCTGAAGAATGGGGACATTGGAAGCCAACCGGGAGGGTCGTTCTGAAGATCCAGGGAGACGATGTTTCTAAAGTCCCTGGCAGCTATGCAGATGATGTTTGCAGTAGCAGTTGTGTGCACTGTGCTAGGTACTTGGGCTGCAGTGGTAAGTCAGGAGTGCTTCCTGCTGAGTGGTCCATACAGTGTCAGAAAGAGACGAGCTTGTCAACAGAAGCACCCGCCAGATGCCATGGGACCTCAGCAACATGCACAGCATGCAGTGCCGATGGGATGGGAGGGGAGGGACCGAGACAGGAGGTGTTTAATAGCTGATAATTCCTGTCCTTCCCACTGTTTCTAGGAAAAAGTATTGAAGAAGGGGCATCACTGTGTGCTGTGACTCACTAAGGATTGGAAAGGGGATTATCTCCATCTTCAGGCAAAAATAACTTTTCATATAATCAGTAATTTATCTCAGAATTACCCATTAGTAAACAAGGACCATCTAAGTATAAATTATTCCTTTCAGTATCCCAGAAAATGATTTTTAAAAAATGATTATTTTTTGACCATGACAGAGAAAACAATTTCTTAGTTCCCAGGCATAGCGACTTGTTTAAAAAGAATGAGTTTTTTTTGTCTGTAGTGAAGAGTAGGCCAGGACACTGACCACCTGCAGACCCGGGCAGACTGGGTGAAGCCGCTGGAGGTGGGGCAGTGGGTGCGGAGCTGGGTGATGGAGGGACAAGACCTGAGTTTCCAGAGCCCTAAGGGGTGAAGCAGTAAAGTGCAAAGAGCATAGGTTTTAGAGCCAGACAGACTTGAGTTTGAATCCTAGCTCTCTCATTTATCAGGGTCACAAGGTGGGCAGGCAATTCAACCTGTCAGGGGGAGTTTTCCTTTTATAGAATGCGAATAATAATTATTCTACTGACCAAGCAGACCTTGGTTATTCACTGCATTGTCCAGAGGCTCAGTGAGTACACAAGAACTTTGTAAATTAACTCAACTGGTGGTCTCTTTATTAGTTCATGCAATTTCAACATGCCAACTTTGGGTCATATGTCATAGATTTGGTGGAGTCAGTCTTAATCTCTGTGCAGGGTGCAAAGTGTTTGGAAAAACTGTGACTTGCAAACTTGGTTATGAAAGCTCTGTGAAAGTTGAAGAATTCTGGTCAATAAATGTCCATGTCTACTCTAGAAAAAGTCCTACACCACCCTTTTAGCCACCCATATCTGTTCTAGATACTGCTTTGAGTTCAAATACCTGGGCTTGAATCCCTGTTGCACCACTGGCTGTGTGATTCCTAGGCAAATTTGTCAACCGGTTTGGACCTTGAGTGCCTGCCTTGTAACAATGGGCTTACAATACTTGTCTCATGAAGGTAATTATGAAGAGTAAAGAGATGACCTGTTTGAAAGTGCCTTGCACATAAGGTATGCCTAACACCTGTTAATCGATTTTGAAATTGCTTCTGGTTTGCCTAATGGAATATCTTCAAGGGAGGAGGGGTTGATGGAAATGGATATGGGAGTTGTATTAGCTTCTATTGCTTTGTAACAAATTACCAAAAACTTAGTGGCTGAAAACAACACAAATTTATTTTTTCACTGTATGGGTCAGGAGTTTCAGCTAGGTCCACTGCTCAGGTATTCACAAGGCTGAAACCCAGGTGTCAACTGGGGCTGTGTTCTCATCTGGAGGCTTAGCTGAGGAAAGGCCTGCTCTCAGGATCCACAGGTTATTCTTTGTTCTTTTCCTTGTGGTTGCATAACTGAGGTCCCTGTTCTCTTGCTAGTGGTTCACTGCTCTCAGTTCCTAGAGGCCACTCTTGGTCCTTGTCACATGGTCTTCTTTAAGGGCTCCCTGAATAGAATAGTCTCATCCCAGACAATCCTCATTTAGATTAACCCAAAGTCAACTGGTTGGGGACCTCAATTACACCTGCATATCCTCTCACCTTTGTTATATAACATGACCTAATTTCCATACTCACACTCAGTGAGAGGGGATTACACAGGGCACACACACTGGGGCTTGCACACCAGGGCTGGAAGGCTCAGAGGTCATCAGAATTCCGGGTCCCCACAGGTGCCGAATTGCAGTTGGTCTGAGAGTGGGCAGGGAGGAGAAGCCACTCTCTTCTCTCACAGTCTTGGGGCTAGGGGAAATCATGCTCTGTGCCACTCACAAGTGACCCCAGTTCCCCCCTCTCCTGCCAGCCTCTAGGCCAGGCCAGTGCAACGTGGTGTGCCTTACAGCTCCACACCAAGAACAATGCTGTCTGGATTGATTTCGGTTTTGTAAAACTGCACTTGGCATGCCGACGTGAATGCAGCCTGTGGAAGGCGGCGAGAAGCATCATTCACATGGCATCAAAGTGGCAGTGACAGCTGCTTTGCTTTGTTTCAGAGGAAGCTGGTGGAAAAGCCAGCTTTGAATTGTTCCTCTCAATGTGATCATGGTGCCTGATGCCTTGTTGGAAAAATAAATTACTGGAAGAGTAATCTGAAACCCTGTGGAAAGTGAAAAAATACCAACTAACACATAGATTCTTCTGTGTGTGTGTATTTTCTAGATTTCCAGTGGGTTCAAGGAGATGTCTGTGAAGTTCAGCTGATGGTATATAACCCAATGCCGTTTGAACTTCGAGTTGAAAACATGGTATGTATCACCAGTCATCTGACCTTTTTGGGCTAAAGCACCAGCTTCTCATTAAAATATGTTTTTTACTTAATATTTGAAGCACACATCTTAGGACATATGTCTGTTTTTGTATGTGTTTTGCCAAAGATTATAAACCTATTGTGAGTGAAGACCATGTTTTGTCATTCCTCTGTCTTTAGGCTTGGTGCTCAATAAATATTTGAATCAACAAAGAAACCTCCTGTTTGCACACACATTGAGCTTAGTCGATTGGATGTAAGATTTGAAATAATCATTTTGAAGTTTATATGAGATTAGCACCAGTTACAGAGTCTACTTTATACCTGCTACTCAGTATCACCATTATTTTATTGCTGCAAGATGATAAGGTGATCAGGGCCCAAGGGAAGAACAAGTGGTAGAATAAGAAAGTAATTACTACACTACTACTCTGAGGTTTCTCTTGTTTGAAATCCTGATGTTTTGCTTCTGTGCTTTGTGTAGGGAGTTAAAGATGCACTTTGCAGTCCCCTTCATTGGTACTCCTCACCTGATCGCGTAGTTGAAAGAAGGAGACTTGTGTTGGCTTTCCAAGTTAATTCTGTGTTTCCCGGGCAGACCTTTCCCCACAGTTTAGATTCCATCCCTGCAGTCTCTTCTGTATTGCTACATGGTACTGCCACGTCACTCTTCAGCAACATGCAAAGGACGGTGCTGCCATGTTGGTGGTTTCTTTTGGAGATTTTCGACTGGTGTTCAGGGAAACAGGCAGCCTCTCCATGCAGGTATTGTGCCAAGTGCCCACGTCGCCTATCAGGCCCTGGGCAAGGCTCTGAGGGGACCGAGATGGACAGGCCCTGGTGTTTGCTGTGCCTGTGGTCAGGGCTGTGTTGGGGGTACAGGAGATGTTACAGGACCGATGTGAGGGGCATCTGTCTGTCCGTGGAGAGTCTGGGAAGGCATCCTGGGACAGACGCGACAGCTCAGCTGGGGCTGTAAGGCTGAGCCGTAGTCCGCCAGGCAGACTGTTTGGTAGTTATTTAGATGCTGCATAGGCTTCCAGCAAGTGGCACAGTTTTCCAAAATCTGTTTGAGCTCTTAGAAGCTGAGCTGAATGTTAAGCTAACTGCAGTCTTGAGGCTCACTCAGGAGGAGTGCTTCTCCTCCTCCTACCGTGCAAGGACATGTTGGCAGGAGGATCAGGCCTTTCCAGTGGCTTTGTCTCTTGGTCTAAACAGGGACTAATAGTTGTTTAGAGAATTTTCCCCAAAGTGGCTAAAGTGGCATATGCCTGCTGATCTCTTTTTACACATTTTTTGTCTTAAAAATTGCCTTTCATTTTTATCTGTTTTAAAAATAATATGTGCTTATTATAAAAAATTAGAAAGAGTAAAGAATAAAATAAAAATACCACATAGAGTTAGTCCACAAATCATGATCAGAATTTTAAAAACTTAAATCATGGCATATTTTAAACATGAGAAATGTTACAGGGAAGAATAATCACTCATATATCCACCATCCATATTTAACAAATGTTAACAGTTGGCCATATTGCTTTAGCTATTTTAAAAAGAAATACATACCAGCATATTTGCCTAGAGACAATTGGCTTCTCTGCTTCCACCCTTGCCCACTACATCTGTTCCACACATTGATCATTTCACACTTTTGCTCCAAGTCTGGGCACGAGGTGTGCTCATTGCTGAGAGGGTGGCTTTGCTTCTGGGTGCTTTCCGTAGACAAAGTTAGGGACAGTCTGCATTCCTATACATATACATGTAAATGTACATGTACAACTATACACATACATCTATCTATATATGTGTATATATATATGCACATATACCTGCATATACATACTAGAAATGCATATTTTATTTATCCTGAGTTCACATTGATACTTTCAATTCCAACACATCTCCATAGGGTTCTTTCTTGCCTTCCTCCATTCCATATTTGTGTCTTTTCTTCCAGAGTGAGAACTTGGGCTCATAACATCAACATATTTACTTATATGCTCAATCCTATAATACATCTAAAATAGTTTCAGAGTTGCTTTGACTATACCACTGCAGAAAACCAAGTCATTAAAATAGATCCAGAATTTCTCCCTTTCTTAAGGTTTTTTTTTTCCTTGAGATAGGGTCTTGCTCTGTCGCCCAGGCTGGACTGCAGTGGCACGATCATAGCTCACTGCAGCCTCAAACTCCTGGACTTAAACAATCCTCCTGCCTCAGCCTCCCAAGTAGCTGGGACTACAGGCATGTGCCACCATGTGTGGCTAATTTTTAAAAATTTTTCTGTAGAGACAGGGTCTTCCTATGTTGCCCAGGCTGGTTTTGAACTCCTGGCCTCAAGTAATCGTCCTGCCACAGCCTCCTAAGTAGCTGAGATTACAGGTGTGAGCCCCCATGTCTGGCTTGTTGAGGTGGTCTTTGTTTATTTCAGTGGTGTTCTATAACTGTAATGAAATCTTATATATCATTCATTAGATTTATTCCAATATAGTTGATGTCAATGATATTTTTCTACATTTTATTTTCTAATTATTTATTACTAAATTATAGAAATATCTTTACTTTTTTTCTGATTTTGTCACTTTGCTAGATGTACTTGTTCAAGTTTCACTATAGATTCCATAGGGTCTCTATGTTCCCGGATTTTTAAAAAAATGAATAGTTGTCTATATGCCTTTTTTTTTTTCTTTTTCTTGCACTATTGTCCTCTACTGTAGGACCTCTATCACAATAGGTCCTGAGAGCTGACATCCCTGCATTGTTTCCAATCATGAGGCAGCTCCTTGAGGCTAGAGAATCTGTCTGCCTTGTTCACTAGCAAGATTAGTGCCTGGACATGTTGAAATGAACTGATATTTCTTAGATGCCCTGGAGGGGGATTAACTGATGATATATTTCCACGTTTCAGGTTTTTGTTTCTTTTTGTTCATAAATAAAATATTTTTTCTTCGGGTTCACATGCCCATTTGGTAAAACAACAAAACAAAACAAATAACGAAAATACAGCAAACAGGGCTAAACTCCAGAGGAACTGTTTATCACCTGAGTACCCACAGTGCTTATTGTGCCAAGATTGTTTTGTGTTGATCACACTTTACATTGTCTCTGAAGTTCTCTCTGGGTTTTTATAAAGACCACTAGTGTTTTCATTCTGACAGTTCCAGAGCGTGCCCATAGTGATGTCTTAAGGCTCATCTGGAACTGAACACACGTGGTGGGTTCAGGCTGGGCTCATGATGCTCTGTCGCTTGTTTCAGGGGCTCCTCACCAGCGGAGTGGCGTTTGAGTCTCTCCCCGCAGCACTCTCCCTTCCGGCTGAGTCTGGCCTGTACCCAGTGACGCTCGTCGGGGTCCCACAGACGACTGGCACAATTACTGTGAATGGTAAGGAGGACTGCGTGATGCTCTTTGCTCAGGAAGGACTGCTGAACTCTTGTGTTGCCTCATCGAGGCCAAGTGCTGATCACCCATCATTCCAGTCCTAACCAATAGAAGATAATGAAAATATCATGTCACGACCCATTTCTTTGGGATGTGACGTGAAAAAGCCTGTTCTTGAGTGAGCAAGATGTGGTAGGCCCCTCCTTGCGTGCTGCCTTGCTGTGGGAGGGGTCCTTCCTGTGCTCTGGCCCCATCGCCCACTTGTCTCTCTCCTGTCTGCTGTCTTCCTCCAGTGAGTCTTAAAACAGGCAAAGGCTCCCCTGCTGCGGTTAGACCCTCTTGCTATGGTCCGGTCGGTCGGAGCTCCTTCTTGGCTGGACTCCCTCAGAGTTGTCTGAACGCACTGAATCCACGTTACCAACTCTCTGTTGGTTCTTTAATCCTCTGCATCCAGAATTTAGCCCTTATCATTTTTCTAAAACTCCTGTCGTTGAGGTCACTGGCAGCATTTTATTGGCTGAATCCGGGGCCTGCTTTTCAGTTTTCTTGTAAGCTCACTGCTTGGTGGCCTTTGACCCTGCTGCCTGTGCCTCCTGCACAGCGAGCTTCCTCCTGTGGCTTCTGTGACACTGCACGGTCCCGACCTTTCCCTGCCTCCTGTCCCTTCTGTGTGGGTCTCTCATCTTTTGCAGGTACCACTTGTGCAGCCCAACCCTCCAGGCTCCACGTCTCCCCCTCTTTCTTTTCCTTTCCTTTTTCCTTTCCTTTCCTTTTCCTTTTCCCTTTCCTTTTTCCTTTCTTCTCTTTTCTTTTCCTTTCCTTTCCTACCCTACCCTACCCTACCCTTGCTCTGTCTTCTTCCTCTCTCTTTCCTGCCCTCCCCTCCCCTTCCTTCTACACAAGCTGTCTTCAGTGATCCCATCATTCCCGTGGACCCTTCTGTCTTCCAGTCCTGTCAATATGCTGATGATCGCCAGGGCACATCCCTTCCTGGCCTGCACATCCAGCCGCCTGTGGCCAGGCCTGGAAAGTCTTGTAGGCACTTTGCATACACATCCAAGCCAGAATGCCAGCTTCTCCTCCCCAAAGCTCCATGTCCCCCTAGGACCATCTGAGCGCAGGCTTCCCCATTAGCCAGTTGCCCTAACCAGCTTCCTGGGAGTCACCTTCAACCCCTCCCTGTCTGTCACTCACTCCTTTGCCCCCCTGATGACTCCTCATGGGAACTTCCTGAGGATGGCCACTTCTCTACATACCCACGGCAACTTCCTGTCTTGTGGACCATGACTCTCTCTTATGGGATTGTCACAAAGGCATTAGAACAGGTATTTCTGTCTACAGTCCTGCTTGCTAGTAAACCTGTCTCCCATCTGCAGCCAGGTGATTTTTCTGGTACAAATCTGCTTTGTTGTGTCTTGACTGAAAGCCTTGGAAGGACCCTTGTTCTTGAGGCTGAAGGCCCCAGCGTGGCTTTTGGACTGTGGCTTTTGGACCCCCCCTCCACAGGCTCCTCCCCTAAATCACACTCCATCTCAGGAGACTCCTCCTAGTTTTGGAGCACTCTGAGCTCCCTGAGCCTTTGCCTTTGCTGTCAGAGTGCTTCCAAGCCCTGACTCCTGTGCTGTGTTCAGTCCTTGGCTGGGCTTCCTGTCCTCCTGGAGACCTCAGTGTGCTCACTGACTTAGGCCACCATAGGCTCCTCCTCCATGTCCTATGTGTTGGATTCCTTGCTGGCCTTGTCTATCTCACTCAGTTGCAGGTCAGTGCCTAATGTGGGGCCTTGCACATAGTAGGTCTTCAGAATGTTATTTGTTGGCTAGAAGAAGAAACATTCACTGGGAAAAGGGTGCTCTGTATTAGGTGGGTAAGAAAGGCGTAATTAGGTTAGGGTGTGTTCGGGAAGCCCAAGATGGAGGTAAGCGCCCCATTTTGGGCATGTACCTAAAGGGAGAGGAGATCAGCAAAGGCCTCTCGTAGTAAGTGACCTAGAGTTTTGAAGGCCAACTAGGAAATATTCAAATGTGTGGGGGGTGGGCAGTAGGGGAGGAGCGGTAGTCAACAGTGGTAGAAAGGCAGAAAGAACTACTTCTTCAAAGACCTGGCACTCAGAGAGACCACAGTGTGTTTGGGGGTCTGGGGGTGGTCAGAGTAGGTGGTCCCAGCCAGGGGTGGCAGTGCCAAGGCTGGAAGGTGGGCAGAGGGCAGACCTATAGGGCCTGCAAATCATGCTAGAGGATGTTGGCTTTCTACTGAGGTAGCGGGGGGCCGCCACCTTATTTGAGTAGAGATGTGGTCAGATGGACAGTTCAGAGTGATCCCTCAGGATCCAGGCAGCCTGCTCAAGTCCGGGCTGGAGATGGGAAGGACTGGAGGCAGGGAGACCAATTATCAAGCTCTGGCGACGATCCAGATAGAAAATGACAAAGTGGGACCAGAGCCATAGCTGGGGAATGGCACAAAGGAGACAGATTCGAGAGGAAATAATGAGGATTCAGAATAACACATAACCAATAACTAATATGTTCATAGATGAGTCGTCGGAGCCTTAGTAACACATTTCTTTGTTATTTTTCTTTGGCGCAGACTAGCGAGTGTTCATTTTTGGTGTGCCTTATATATGAAGCCAAAGGGCTGACCTTGTATTATCACACATAATAATGTGCTGAATATTTGTCATCAGACTTTTGGGTTTATGTGGCAGTTAGTTTAAGCAAAGGGTGAGAAAAGGAAAATGACTGATTTTAGTTAAGAATTGTAAAATAATGGGTACTCAGCAGACAAAACCACATTATACCAGGTTTTATTGAAAAGAAAAGTATGAGGGACATTAGTGCCAGACAGATGTGGGGTTCTGGAGAGGAAAATGTTTGCCAGTTAAAGAAATCTTTCAAGAAACATACTTGAGAAAGGAGGGAATGTGGGTGCTATGAATTGGAGTTATGCTGAAAGAACAGCTTGAGGCTGGCAGAACGTGAAGGGGAAGGCTGGTGGGGATATCTTAGGGCCCTGATTTGCCCTTGAGAGAATGGCTTGCTTCTCTGTTTAGGATGTAACAGTTTCATACGAATGCAGAAAAGTTGTCACCCTAGGGACCTAGCCATTGGGTATTGTTTAATTATGTTACACTCTGAATGTTGTTTATAATAATTATCTCTTGAAATTTCAAGAGCCATTTTAAAGCTTTGCTTAAACAATTTCAAGTGCTTATCTAACTAATGGACTTTTTTTTTTTTTTTGCACGGAAAATTTGTTAATCTTAAATTATAGTACTTGTACACATACTACAGATTTGCCATATCACATAGCAGCTATAATCACAATAATTGGCTCTTGAACTTCCATCTCTCAACAGAAGGTTTTGAAGCAATTTTCAAATACTCATTAAGTCACATTATATCCTGGAAAGGAATATTAACTGTCATTCTCATTTTAGAGATGGATAAATCTGAAAAGCGAATTATTAATAGCGAAGGGATGAGATACTGGGTATTAAGTTATATAGAGATATGTAGTTTACAAGGACTTTCACATATACTCTTTTATTTGGACTCGGTCAGCCTTACAAAGTAAGAATATAGGTGCTGATATCGTCTCCTTTATACACAAAGACATTGAGGGTCTTTGAGGTAGAGGGCGGGAGCTGTGGTTGAGAACTAGTAGGTGACAGGCCACCATCTGAACTCAGGTCTTTGGAAGAGAAACTCTGTCCGCTTTTCACTATTTTGGCCATGGGTGTGAGATGTCAAGCCTTGCCAGGTGGTGTAAAGATCTTCATTCTGTGTTCCAGGTTACCATACCACAGTCTTTGGTGTTTTCAGTGACTGTTTGCTGGACAACCTTCCAGGAATAAAAACCAGTGGCTCCACAGTTGAAGTCATTCCTGCTTTGCCAAGACTACAGATCAGCACTTCTCTGCCCAGGTAGTGTACATAAGGAACACAGCTAATTGTTGACAGGAAATGGCTCTTATGAATATTCTTTAGTTATACATTGTTTTAATGGCACAGAGAGGCTGACTTAATCTGTAATACTTATGACCAGAATATGGGTGGAGGATATCTTTAAGATAACCAATAGTCAATATGTTTTGCTTAAAGTGAATTGGAACAAAGTTGAAATCTTTTTTACCAAGATCAGAACAAAATATGAAATTAGCCTATGGAATCATAATTTTTTAAAAAATATAAAATTAGGGAATTTAAGAAATTTCCTAGAAAATATAGGGAATTTAAGAAAAACTCTTATTTTTAAAAAGGGTTTTTGTTCTTTACGTTTTTATTTTTTAACATTATAGAAAAGCATAAAGAAGAAAGAGAAATAATTCTCAGTATCTCAGAAGCAATTACTGTAAATGCTTTGTGATATCTCCTTCCAGTGTTTTATCCATCCTGTTTATTTTTTTCTTTTAGAGACAGGGTCTTGCTCTGTTGCCCAGGCTAGAGTGCAGTGGGGTGATCATAGCTCCCTGCAGCCTCCAACTCCTGGCCTCAAGTGATCCTCCTTCCTCAGCCTCTGAAGTAGCTGGGACTACAGGTGTATGCCACTACGCCCAGCTAATTAAAATTTTTTTTTTTTATAGAGACAGGGTCTCACAATGTTGCCCAGGCTGGTCTCAAACTCCTAGCCTCAAGTGATCCTCCTGCTTCATCCTCCCAAAGTGCTGGATTACAGGAATGAGTCACTATACCCCCTGCCCATCCTATTTTAATTAAATTAATTAATTAATTAATTTTCCCCTTTTTCTTTTTCTTGAGACAGAGTCTCACTCTGTTGCCCTGGTGAGTGCTGTGGCATCAGCCTAGCTCACAGCAACCTAAAACTCCTGGGCTCAAGTGATCCTCCTACTTCAGCCTCCCGAGTAGTTGGAACTTCAGGCATGCACCACCATGCCTGGCTAATTTTTTCTATTTTTAGTTGCCCAGCTAATTTTTTCTATTTTTTAATAGATACAGGGTCTTGCTCAGGCTGGTCTTCAACTCCTGAGCTCAAGCGATCCTCCCGCCTTAGCCTCCCAGAGTGCTAGGATTATAGGCGTCAGCCACTGTGCCTGGCCCCCATCCTGTTTTTAAAATACCAATTTGAATAGTTGAGATTATACTACATCATATATGGTATCATAGATTACTTTTTGCATAACCATATAAGTTTTTCTTCACTCTCTTACAAATTCTTAAAAAAAATTCAGGTTGCAGTGAGCTATGATGACGTCACTGCACCCTACCCGGGGCGACAGAGTGAACTCTGTCTCAAAAAGAAAAAAGTACATCATAAATATACTCAAAATTGCATACCTATTAATTTCCTTGCCATTGGAATTTGGGATATTTTCAATTTTGGCTTTTATGGATAATACTTAATGCGTATCCTTTTGGCCATTGTTGTAAAATGTATCTTGAGATTTTCTGAAATGTTTCTAAAGCACATTCATTTGTTTAATGGATCCTTTTCATTTGCCAGCCACTGTGCAAGGTGCTAGGACTGTAACACTGACCACAATAGTCCTCTGTCCTCATAGGAAGCTCTGTCAAGTGGGAGAGATTGACAAGTAGCCAAATAATCACAGTGCACTGTTGATGGGGAGGTCCCATGTGCTGGGGAAGGTCGCGGGGGGCTTAGAGATTTCTTCAAGGAGGCGAAATCAGAGTGAAGCACAGGAGTGGGAGCAGGAACGAGCTGTGCGGGATAGGCAGGCAAGGGCAGTTTTCTGACGAAGGAAGGAGCGGGGAGAAAATGGCATGGCTTGGGAATAAAGTGAAACGCAGAAAACATTTACCCAAAAGGGGTCGTAGACCTGAATGTAAGAGCTAGAAATGTAACACTTTTAGGATAAAATGGGAGAAAATTTTCATGACCCGGACTCAGGCAAAGAATTCTTTGATGTGACATCAAAACCAGGATCCATAAAATAAGATGCTGATAAATTGGACTTCATCAAAATTAAAAACTTTTATGCTTCCAAAGACACCATTAAGAAAATGAAAGAGAAGTCACAGACTGGAAGAAAATATCTTCACGTCATATGTCTGATAAATAGCTTGTGTTCCTATAAAGAACTCTTAAAACTTAAGAAGACAGACAACCTAGTTAAAAAATTGCCAGAAGGTTTGAATAGCTGTTTTACCACAAAAGATATTCAAATAGCTAATAAGCTGTCTGGAAGAACGTTCAACATCGTTAGTCTTTGTGGAAGTGGTACTGAGTGAGATTCTAGTTCATACCTCCTGTGGTGGCGTATAGTCAAAAGACAGACGAGTAGCAAGGGTTGCAAGGCAGTGGAGAAATTGGAACCCTCATGCACTGCTGATGGGAATGTAAAATGGTATATCCGTTTTCAAAACTCTTTAGCAGTTTCTTAAAAAGCCAAACATTAATTTACCATTTGACCCAACAATTCCACTCCTAAGTATCTAGTCAAGACAAATGAAAACATATGTTGACACAACATGCACATGAATGTTTATAGCAGCATTATTCATAATAAAAAAGTAGAAAGGGCCCAAATGTCCATCAGCTGATGACTGGATAAACTAAATGTGGTACATCCATACAATGGAATACTGCTCAGCAATAAGAAGGCATGAATGGATACATGCTCTAGATGAACCTAGGAAACATTATGCTAAATGAAAGAAGCCAGATACAAAAGGCCATATAGCAGGAGATTCTTTTGATGTGAAGTGTCCAGAAAAGACAGGTCCATGGAGACAGAATGCAGCTCCGTGATTGCCTAGGGCTAGAAGTGAGAGCAGGGATTGATTGCAAGTGCACCTGAGGCATCTCTTTGGAGTGCTGGAGATGTTTTAAGACTGTCATCAGTGATCGCTGTATAGCTTTGTAAATTTATTAAAAATAATTGAATTGTGTGTTTAAAACGGGTGAATTTTATGGTGTGTTAATTGTATATACCTCAATTAAGCTGTTTAGAAAAATGAATTTTGGTTTGGCTTCAGTGTAGGATAGATGCATGATTTCAGCCGAGGCCACAGCAGCCTGAAGAGATTCTATCTTGTCTTTCTTATGGGAATGAAGAAACCAGAGCTCCCTGGGCAGGGGCACCTCTGAGCACACTGGCTTGAACAGCGAATTTTGCAGACTCCTAGCACAGGCTTTGCCTGCCGAAACCTGCCTCTGCTTTCTGTAGTACTGTGGCACCCAGTGGGTGTTAGGTTGAGAAGGACACTGGCCTTGGCATGTGGTTTTGAGGCACATGCTCATGGGCTTGTACAGAGCACCAACCACCTGGACGAAAGCTGGAGGTGTGTGATGGAAATCTGGTAAAGGAGGCCGTGGGGGCGCCAGCTCCACACCCAGCTCCCCTCCGTCAGCAGTCCCGTGATGGGGAGGCTGGCTGAAGGGAAGAGGCACTAAGTGGAAGGGCTATTACCAAAAAGGGAAAATATTTTGGGAAAAGGCAACTTTGTCATTTGTCCTGTTAGTTACCATCTTGAAAGTCATCTCCTCAGGTGTGCAAGGTGGTGAATTAAATAGCTATTCAGGTAGTGTGCTTTGTGTCCTTCATTTCGCCCCTGCGTTTAGAATGGTTCCAGAGATACTGTCCGTCCTTCCCCATTGTTTATTGTCTTGTGGGTGTGCTTTGATGAGTGCTGCACTCATCTTCTTCTGTGTCTGTTTCCTCCTGTGAGAAGACCTGTGCCGAGGCTGGCTTACCCACAGCTCGGAGGGGCGTGGATCCTAGCACAGCCCTGCTGCGGTTTATTCCACCATGAGAGACCAGGTGCTGTGGGAAGGAGGGCCCAGTGTCATAGAACTGATTTAGAGTTAAAAATGTTTGTTTTTTATTTCTTATTTAAATATTATCTGTCTATCTATATATGTATATTTTCTAAGGTGCTTTTCTGAAATAAAAAGTGACTAGTCTTTGAGTTTTGATTGTAATTAATCTAATATAAACATCTCTGTCACTGATTCATCAAATTCACTCACAAACATTTATGGACACCTATGGCATGCTGTAGGCCTTGTGCTCTAGGACTAGCAATTAATAAAAAGTGCTCTTGACCGAGGCCTCATGCCTTATATGAGCTCATAGTCTGGAGGGGAGGTAGAGTAACTGTAGTCTAACTAAATTTGCTCACTGTTCCTGTAACATGAGAACAGGAAGGGAGAGGTTGACTCTCTCTTTGGGGGCTCAGGAAGGCTTCCTAGAGAATGTGGTACTCAAGTTGGGCCTTTTGAGATTCACAAACATTGGCTGGATAATCAAGCAAGAAAAACGTACAAAGAGGAGGGAACAGCAAGTCAACTAAACAAACAAGGATAGACCATAATGAAGTAGAATTAAAAGCTATGATGAAAAGCAAAGCAGGGTAAGATGAAATGTCCAGAAAAGGCCTATTTACGGAGACAGAAGGCAGGTTACTTTTCAAAGCAGGGTGAGATGGCGGTTCTTGCTTGGCAGGCGGTTTCTATAGAAAGGGCTCTGCAGAGGAAACGTGCAGAGAAGCCAAGGCCTGCAGGCAGACAGCTGTGACGGAGATCGGGGAAGGCAGGGTGGGGGGTGTGCAGGGAAGGGAGGCAGTCAGGGGCAGGTGGCCTGATGGTGTCTCCTGTGGAGATGCGTTGTCCTGCCTTCTCTGTGGCCTGGCAGCCCATGCTGAGATGTGCTGCACAGGGCAAGGCTCCTAGGAGGCAGCCATTAAGTATGCAGTGGGCCACTCTGCCCTGGGCCTGTGTCAATTACCACCAGGGTGTTTTTCTGTGTTGTACAGGTGGTTCAGATTTGAGATGCTTATTAATCGTTCAGCACCTATTTAGTGAGTACCTATTATGTGCTGGGTATCTGGCTAGGTTGGAGTTGGTAGTGCAGAAATAAAAATATTGTCCCTACCTTGAAAAAGCTTTTGGTTCAGTGCAGGGGTGGGTAGCGCAGAGCCACATAGAGGGGTGCCCACAGCAGCTGGGACGCTGTGCTGTGGGACAGTCAGCTACCTGTGTCGGGGCAGGGCCCTGTGGCTGCATGGTTCCTCCACTCTGAGGACTTTCCTCCTCCTTTCTTTCTCCACAGTTCCAGAGGGCCTTATCACCCTGTTGTTTGAGACACCAAGTAATTAGTCTTGGATGTATTTTATTTTTTCCTAGTACCTTATCTGCAAATCCACATTGACTACAAACAGCTTTTGCTTGAGAAGGATGGCCTGTTAAAAGATGGGAAGAAGTAATTTATGGTGAGGGCATGAGTCAGTTTTCCTTCCTTGACAAGCGGAAGTTTATTTCTTGACTCATGAACAGCATTAAAGATATTTAAATGCAAAGGGATTCACCTTGATTCATTATACTATTATTTTATGAAAATTTGGTTTGGATGTAAATGTTCCTCTATCACAGTCTGGAACCAGAAGCCTCCGGGAAGTGTGACTGGCTTGATAAGACTGACTTGTTTTAAGCATCAATTTTTTCCTTGGCTAGCAGAAGTGTGAGGCCATCACTGTCTGGAACATTCTTTTCTGTCCTTTGAACCAAATAGTGTAGGGACACAAACCTGTCCTGTGGCTTGAGAAATAGCACTTGGCCCTGAGACTGATCCTTGGTGCTGTGGCCAGGAGCACAGCTGGAAGGAGCTGGTCATTGGAAAGGCTGCCGGGTATTGGCTGGGGTGGCGTAGCCTGGAGTCTACTTAGGGTTTTGTAACCCATTTCTGGTTCAGTGAAGCACAGTATTGGCTCATATAGGTTAGAATAATGCGGCTGTGGAGTAGATAGTGGGGTACTCAGTAAACATTTCTGGTCCCAGGAAGATGTGTTGGCCTTCCCCTTACATGACCTTTTCTAGCTCCCCCTTTCTTTTGTGGCTAGACTTCTCCTGAGAGTTGTGTGTACATTTTAACCACACCTACCACACACACCTCTTTTTGTTCCCTGCTGACTTTTGTCCCCACTGTGCTAAGAAAGGTCCTTTCCTTGTGGTCACCAGTGACCTTGCCTGGAAGTCTGTTTACTGCCTGTGAGTTGAGATGGAGACAACCAGGATAATTTTCTTTGTGCAATCAGTTGGAGTTAGTAGAACTCAGGTGAGAGCTGATAGACTGAGAACGGTAGTGCCGGAGCCTCAGGGGAGGCTGCACTTCCATGGAGGGTTGGCTGCCTGGCCTGTCCCCTAGTACAGGGCCTCCACTGCCTGGCATGTGGATGGAGCCCTACGGACACGGGGTGGCTGAGCTGCCCCGTGTCTGGCTGGGTTTTGGCAGGCATTTCTCATAGTTTTTACCTGTGGAGTAGAGTCTGTTGTATATATTTTTCATTTCTGTTTGACCTCAGTTCTCATGTTATCAGTCAGAGTGGTTCATATAAGTTTTCCTCTTAAATATATGGATTTTCCCAAGGCAATTCTGACATTTTTTAGATTTTTAGAGAATAACACTCTGATGGTTCATTTGAATTAATTCATTGTTTGAGTTTTGCCCTCCATAATTCAGTAATTAAGTATTTCCATGCTTCACATACACATGAGAGACTAAGGTTGCGTGAAGGTGATCGTGTTTCTAACATGCAAAAACCCAGATGTGGCTGCGTGTGGGAAGTGCTCGGCACATGGCAATTCACTATCTGTTCTTGATGGTTCAGCACTGAATTTCACATTTAAAGCCAAGCTTTCCTAGCCCCTCTTCTGAGATGTGTCAGTGTGGTGATCCTTTTATGTGATTGAATAATTCTAAAATGTCATTGCTTTCTTCTCTCTTCTTTAGATTTATTATTGTTATATTACTATTATTTTAGATCTGCACATTCATTGCAACCCTCTTCTGGTGATGAAATATCTACTAATGTATCTGTCCAGCTTTACAATGGAGAAACTCAGCAACTTATCGTTAAACTGGAAAATATTGGAATGGAACCATTGGAGAAACTGGAAGTCACCTCAAAAATCCTCACCACCAAAGGTAGGTATTTTAAGCAGTTTTGACCCTAGGAATATTTGTGTGGTTTACTTGCAGAAGAGATACTTTAAATAGCTGGTGTTTAGAAAATCTAAAAGCTTCTTCCACTTTTAATTTGGTGCCATCAAGACAGTGGCAAACCAGTTATTCACGAAGAACACACAAAAGATAACTTGACAAAGCACATACTGTAGTATCTCCCGTGCTCTTTCCTAGGTCTGAACATTGATCACATGATCCTCAGCAAAACTACTTCTTGAGTGAAAGAATGAGAGAGAATCATTAGCAGGCTCTGAAGCATTCTGTTTGCGACCCACCCCGTAATGCATCCAGCCTAGGCTTCTCGGCAGACTCGACCCTCAGAGCTCCCTCTTCAGGGCTGGCCATGTGTTTCCTAGTGCTAAGGCACATGTAGCTTGGGGTCCTAAGACCTGTGTTGAAATTTTGACCACTTACTGTTACTATTATGTGCCTCGATTTCCTCATGGGTGAATAGGGGAGGTAGTGCTTACCACGTACAGTTGTCATAAGAGTGAAATGAACTAGTGTATGGCAGAATAGCAGAATACCAAGTGTGTTAGAGATGAGTGAGCTCATTGATCAAAGGAGGAATATATTGTGTAGGAGGAGGGAAAGGTATCAAGAGTAATACATGGAAATAAAACCAGATAATAAAGTTAGAGAAATTGTACAGGCTAGTGAGACAAGACAATGAAAAAGAGGGAAAGTAAGCTGGCAGAACTTTGGGGCATTTTACATGCTTTTGACATAGGAGTGAGGTGAACCAGGCATACAGTGGAGGTTCGACTGGTTCTGATTAAGTTTCTAGTAGAGGATGTCGTTACTTCCTGGCAGAGGGCTCCCTTCTCATGCTAATAACATTATAATGGGAAAAACTAAGTTTATTAGAGGTAGAGACACAGACCATCTGGTTGATTCTGGCTTGAGGGAAGGTCCAGGGACAACTTTGGGAGAATTTTATGCAAAGAATTATGTCATGAGAGGATGAGTTCGGAGTGTATAAGAAAGGGTTAATTTGAGCTCTACCACTCTGGAAAATTTCAGAGTATCTTGTATTCCCACATTTCTCCTGCTGATTTTGATGGAAATCTGTGTGGGGGAAGTAAAGCATGTATCTCCAAATCCACATTCTCTAGCCTGATCTCCCTGTCTGTATCTCCCCTGAAAGGAGCCTTGCACTGGGGAGTAATTGAGGCTTATTGTTTTAGTGACTTGTGTAGGGCATCATGGAGTTGGAGCGACTGAACAGCCACTGAAGAGAAAACATTATCTGCTCTTGATCTTGCTCAGGAAGGTTGGTTGTGTCCAGAGTAGGTAATGGGGATCAAACAAGAAGTTAGCTGTAGGTTGGCAGGACACGTTAATTTTATTTTTTCTGGTCTTGAATCCTTCCCTTCTTTGTGATGTTTTCTTCCCTTTTTCCTTTCAGTGCTGATCACACAATATTGAACCCATATATATATACATACACACATATGCCTACACATATATATGTAATATTTCTTATTAGTGAGGCCATAAGTGGCAAATGGTTTATGCTAAGTAGTTATTAAAAATAAAAGTCAGATGGGTTCCTTTCTTTACCCTGCCCCCTAGGAGTGGTTCTTGGACTCACCTAGGGCTTCATTTCCATCCCAAGGAGGTTGTAGGGAGGTGGCCACGTGCAAGACCCACTGGCAGTTGTTAACATAGCGTGGTTTCTGGTCAAAGATGGCGAAAGAGTAACATTTTTATTCTACTCTTTTTCCTGAAATCTCCCCCAAATTACAAAGTATAATAAAAATAAAATCATTCCCTGTGAAGCAAGGGGAGGGTTGGCAGGGACAATATATGTAACCCTAACAATATCTGTACCCCCATAATATAATGAAATAAAAAAAAAAAAACCAAGGAAATTATTTTAGCCCCAAACACTGAAGTATTGGCTGCAAGAGTTGTGGAAGCTGGGTCAGAACGAGCGAGAAGGAGAGTAGAAGCTACACTCTTGTATGACATCGTCAGGAAAAGGTTTACCCCGAGAGTGGGCAGTACAGTACCCAGAGTACCCAAATGGTGGGAGCACATGAAGGGGCCTGGGCAAGCCCCAGGGCAGTGGGAGTGCTGTGGGGTTCCCTTTCTGTGCCAGGCCCATGGCCAGGAGAGGTGAAGCAAGGGATGGGCAAGGGAAGGAGCTGATGGAGCTCACAGGTGTGTGAACAGCTTCACTGTGAGTCTCACCCACCTTTCGAGCAATAAAAACCCAGGGAGGCCTGCTCTGGGCCAAGGGGACTAGTGGAAATGCATCTCAGTCACAGCCAGTCACAACTGCCAAGTGCTAGGTCCCTCCTCATGTCATCTGGGGCTAGGCAGGGGACAAGTCACACCAGATGATGGGACAGAAAGAAGGAATATGAACAATTGTCCGCTAGGTACAAAGTGTTTAGATGATTGAAGGGTAAAAAGATAACTCTAAGGTCACATGGAGGTAGCAAGAAGAGGAAGAAGCCACTGCCCGGAGGCTAGGAGAACATGGGAAGAGGCTGAAATGAGGAAAGCCCAGAGAAGGTACCCAGGAGTGGAAACTCAGACCTCAGGGGAGAGGCCCAGTCTACAGCACTGGGGCCTTGAGTTCAGAGGACCCGGGCTTCTGAGGAGGGCACTTCTGTCTCATGCTGTCAGCCCATTTTACAGTGACCATCTTTATCATGCTTCCTTTTTCTCCTTGGGAAATGTTGCTTCTGCTCGAATCCCTGCTGTCACTTCCTAGCTGTGTATTCTCTTGGGCAAGTAATTTAACCTCTCCTGCCATTTTCCTATTCTATAAAATAATGCTAATAATATTTAATAGTATCTTTATCATAGGGTTATTCTGAGAATTAAATAAGATAATATATATAAAGTGCTTGGAACAGTTCTTGGTGTATTATAAGCACTCAGATTTGTTAGCTGTTATTACTACTGCTATTGCCACTACTGCTACCACCACCATCACTACCACCAGCACCATCACTATCACCATGACCACCACCACGACCATCACCACCACCACCACGACCATCACCACCACCAGCACCACCACCACCACCATCACCACCACCACCACCATCACCACCACCACCACTACCACCACTACCATCACCACCTCAACTATCACCACCACCACCACTATACTCCCATCACCACCACCACCACCACCACCATCACCACTGTCATCACCTCCATCACCACCACTCTCCTCACCTTCAACACCACCATTGTCACCACCATCACTGCCACCTCTACCACCTCTTTCACTACCATCACTATCACTGCCACCTCCACTATCTCCTCCACTGCCACCATCACCACTACAACTATTGCTGTTGCTATAGACACCACCATTTGGCAGAGTTGTCATGAGGATTAAAATTGTGTGCATCAAGTATCTACCCACTTCTCTGCCTGGGGCTACCACCGTTTGACTTCTAATGACATAGATTCATTTTACCTATTTTTACTTGATATTTGCAGTCATGTTATCCATTCTGGTAGTAAGAGAGGAGTGTAGTGGTGTAGCATTGGGTTTCAATTTGTGTTTCTCTGATAACTGGTGAAGTTTAGCACCTTTCATGTATTTTTGGGCACTTGGATATCCTCTTTTATACAAGCCCTTTGCCCTTTTTTTTCCTTTCCCATTGTGCATCTTTTCTCTCTCTCATTCTCTGTCGCTGTCTTTCTCTCCCCATTACCTTCCCTCCTGACTTGTAGGACTTCTTTATATATATTCTGGGTATGAATTCTTTGTTGGAAGTATGTGGTGTGACTGTCTTCTCCCACTCTGTGGTTTGTTTGCCTTTACTCTCTTAGTGGTATCTTTGGATGAACAGAAGTTCTTAATATGGTTCACTTAATCATTTTTTTTCTTTTAAAAATGTTAGTTTTTGTGTCTTATTTTAAAAACTTTGTATACTCTCAGTCTTTGGGAAATTTAATACTACCACCTTAATTTCATGCTTTCCTCTTTTCTCCTGCTATTTTTGGGACCAGATACATTTGAGCTAGGTAGAAAGGGCCTCTCTGGCATTAAAAAAATATTTATCTGGTACTCTGAATTTAATTAATTGGTTATAGGGTTTGGTTGATATTTGAACAAGCAAGCTAATATTGAATGACAGAAAATTACAGTCTATATGGCAAACTTTTTTCGCATCTCCTGCAATTTATCTTGCCTTCACAGCTTAGCAACTGGAAAATATTTTTTCCTTCTCTCAAATAAACCCAAATGGTAATGATGTGCCTATTATTCATTGCAAAACTTCTTGTTCTTTCTGAAGCACAAATCCCCACCTGTTTCTCCTCTTTGGATATCCTTGAATGACTCCCTTTTGTCGCTGGTGCCCAAGGTCCTGTATCACTGAGCCTCTGCCCAGTGCTTTGGCTTCCTCTTTTGCCACCTTTCCTATTAAACTGTAGTTGCATTGGTCACTGGGAACTAATTTCAGTTTCCTGGACATTCATGCTGTCTATGTGAAACTGTGCGGTGCACATGTCCTCTCCTAGGGCACAGCTTGCTGATTTCTGCTCCTCTTGCCTTTGCCTCCCCAACTTTAAGTAACATATCCTTTGGGTTCCTGCTTAGTTGTCAGGCTTCTGGAAAGCCTTGCTAAGACTGGGCCATTGGGTCCCCTTCCTTGCCTCAGAGTACCCTAACTTTCCACGACAATAGCCTGTGTTACTAGGTATTGTGACTGCTTACTTATTGGCCTCTTTCTCCAATCAGGGTATGAGTCTGTCAAAGGCAGTGACTGGGTCTTCTCTTTTATTTCCAGGGCCTTGGCACATAGTGGGTGCTCAGTGCTGAGGGGTGGTTGATGGAAAGACCTTTTTGCATTTATAGAACAAGACTGATAAAAGTACGCCTGTCTCACTTGTTGGCTGAGTGTGTAAAAGAAGAAAACATGTGAGAAACACTTTTTAATTTCTCACAAGCTCCTCCTTAGGGACTCACCTCTCCACATGCCCTCAGTCACATCACTGCCTCTGCCTCTGCTCAGACTTGTCCTCCTCCCTGGAAGGGCCTTCAGCTGCTGCTTAGTCAGCGGAGGGCCTCCTGTCTCAAGTTCCAGCCTATGGCCTGCCTGCCTTTCTAGGCAACCGCAGCCTTTGGTGTTCCTCATGCCTTTGAACTCTTCTGGAACTTATTCTTTGTATCTGCCATCGCCTCCCTCCCAGTCTTTTATTATGAAAGCATTCAAACATCAGAAGAGTTGAAAGAATTTTGTATTAATAGTAAGCACTTGTATACCTACCATCTAAATTCTGTAATTAACATTTTGCTGCATTTGTTTTATTACACATCTGTCCAGGCTCCTATCCATCTATTAATCCATCTTATTTTTTAATGCAGTTTAAAGCATGCATATCATTAATTAGAGTTCAACATTTTTTGTAAAATATGTGTGCAGTGAAATGTACAAATCTCATGTATACCATTTGATGAGTTTTGACAGATATGTATACCTGTCTAACCAAACCCTTATCAAGATATAGTATAGACCATTTCCGTCACCCCAGAAAATTCCCTCCTGTTCTTTCCCAGCCAATCTCTGCCACACCTCCGGAGGCAACTATTCTTTTTCTATTTACCTGGTCGGCACCAGTAAGTTTTTATTAGCAATGAGGCAGAAACTGGACAGTATCCCAAGGGAGGAGCTTTCAGTGGTGGTGTGTACTGATGCCATCAACACGGTCAGCTTCTCTCCCCACCCCTCCCGTTTGGTTTCCTATTATGCCTTGCCTGTGCCTAACCTGTCCTTGTGTTATTGTGTCATTTTCTGTTCTTATCTCTAATGAGTGCCCCTGTAGTCAGTCCAAGGATGTGTAGGGCAAATATAACCGCCTTCCACTTTTTGGCCAGGGAGAGTAAAAGCAGAGGAGGTTAATAACCCATCTCAGGTCACATTGCAGGTTCATGAGGACCTGGAAGAAGAGTGGATTTTCCTGATTCTCAGCTCTGGCGTCATGACAAACATGTAATATACAGCATGGTATAGCCATTTCCAAAACAACGTGGTTACGAGTGAAAAATTAAAGCTATCATTCTTTTTTTATTCTTGTCTCAAGTTGCAGTACATTTACATGTGGAATTAAATTAATGAAAACAAACCATCTGTTTCTAAAATATACAAAGGGAATAATAATTCCTGTCACTTTTATTCTAAAGTTCCAAAAAGCCATCAGTATTAATAGATGACCAGCTCTCTCTGAGAAGATGGGAAAATATCTTCAGCTGGGAACGAACATAGCAAGACTTACATGTTGGATGTGGGGGGAGCAGGGACAATATAAGATTCAGTTGTGGATATTAAGTACCACCTATTTCCACTTCAGCATTATCTTTATTTTAAACTCATTAGCTTCTTTAATGGTCTCTTAAATGTCTATGAAACTCTGGCACATGGGATTAAATGCTCCCTTCTTTGGGTTCTCATGTTATTTTCTTTGTGTAAAGTTATTTTGTATCTCAATGGTAATAATAGCTGTTACTTTTAGTGCTCTCCATGTGTGAGGTGAGTGGCTCTTCACATCATTTTTCTCGTGAAATAATCACAACAGTCACTAGAGGTTTTTTTGGGCAGTTGGTGGTGGTCTATTTATTTCACTGCTACATCCTTAGTGGCTAAGAACTAAGAACAGTGCTTGGCACATAGTAGGTGCTCAATAAGTATTAACACTAGCACCAACTGCAAAGGATGGTCACAAGGGTGAAATGTTAATGCAGGACATTCTTGTGACAATATTGGGCAAGTTTTCTTTAAGAATAGTGATTCTATTTTAAGTGTATCATAAAGATCAGTGATATTAATATTAAGGGTCAGACATACCTTTGTGAGCCTTTCAGGATCCTAGACTGTCATTTGGGCTTTTATGGGGTGAGCATGTCCCCATGTTCACAAGTTCCTGATACAGAGATGAGCATTTATAATCCACCTCATTTCCACACAAGGATTCTCTGGCGATGTCCTGTAATCCTTCTAATTACAATTTACTCGTAAGTCTTTATTTGTAGGTTGTGAAAGATATAAACTGCTTTTGCATAAATAATTACAGATTTCATTGTAATAAAGCTCAAATTAAGAAAAATTTACTATATTAGCTTTTCCACAAATGTTATATGGTATATGTCAGTCTGTGAATGTGTATACAAATACAAATATACATATACATATATACATAAATGCATACACATACCCCTTTATTTCTTCATTCTTTTATTAGTAGTTTAATATTTTAACAAAAAATGATGACTCCACGTTGGTATAATTAAAAATTCATAAATGTTTTGAGGTGAGATTCTTCTCATTGCTTACTTCTCTCATGAATGTTGTAGCACAGTGTCTCTGCAAATAGAAGCAAATATTAATGGCTTCTCAAATGTTGAAGGTCCATAGCAGTAACAATGTCTGTGTTATTATCAATGTAAAATAACCAATTTCACTTGCTAGCACTAAACTCTAGCATTAGAATAATAACTATTATTTCTGAAACTAAATTTCACAGAGCGAAAAATTTGTGATGTATGCTACAGTATTGATTTATGTTTCTTTTATTATTCCTGACAGCATATTATTGCATAGGATTCTGCAAAGCCCCTTTAGACATTCCATTCTGTATTACAATAATGAAGGGAAGAAATAGAAACAGAAAGGCACAAAACAGTATCAAATCTGAAAACTAAGTTATTTAGCTTTCCATAATGCCGTAGCTACAGGAAAGTCTGTGCACTGTGAATTTCCTCTGTGTTATTTCTTAGCTGTAAATACCTTGGTTATCTCGTATCAGAGGGGAATAAGCTGTCCTTTGTGAGTAGATTTGCCTGTTAATTCGAATATGTCACTCTTAAGCCACAGAACTTAATACAAAAATAAGCAGTGTAGTTAGACATGTTTCTAAGTATACCTTATACTTGGAAATAGTAAGATTCTGGACAAGGGACTCTGAACATTATTAAGTTACTGGCTGGGGCATGAATCAGGTTGGCAGTTCAAATCCCTCCTTGTGCTCTACTGGTTGCATTGTGTGTGTAACAGACCCAGCCTGTTGCACTCTTTGGTTTGTGTGTAGTTTTTCTTTCCCTTTCCTGGTTGCAGCTGTTGCTAGTTATTAATATTTCTGTTAGTGTAGGTCATCTAGCACAGCCTCTTTTCAGCTAGTGTGGTGACAAGAATGTGTGTTTTGGAGTCTGATGTACTTGGCATCCATCCTCTGCTCTGTTAATTAGTAGCTATGTGACTGATGTTGAGCAGGTTAACTGAGTGCTGGAGGCTTAGTATTCTCATCAAGATACTTACCAGGATCCAGTCCCTCTCATGCAGTAATTCCAGAACGAGCGTTCATATCTCTGGAGAGCCTAGTGCAGTGCTGGCACACGGTAGGGATGAGCACCTGCTAAGTTGCAGCCCCAGTTCTGAAAGTTTTGCTTCCTAATCTGCTGGGCCTGGGAAAACAGAAGATCAGAATGGTTAAGGCTGACTCTATTATTATTATTATTGTGGTTTTTTTTTTGAGACAGAGTCTCACTCTGTTGCCCTGGTTAGAGTGCTGTGGCGTCAGCCTCCCTCACAACAACGTCAAACTCTTGTGCTCAGGCGATCCTCCTGCCTCAGCCTCCCGAGTAGCTGGGACTACAGGCATGCACCACCATGCCCGGCTCATTTTTTTCTCTATATATTTTTAGTTGGCCAATTAATTTCTTTCTATTTTTAGTAGAGACGGGGTCTTGCTCTTGCTCAGGCTGGTTTCGAACTCCTGACCTTGAGTGATTTGCCCGCCTCGGCCTCCCAGAGTGCCAGGCTTACGGTGTGAGCCACCACGCCCGGCCAAGGCTGACTCTAAATAAGCAAACACATGCCCCACTTGAGGAAGACAGGTGCCTTTGTCCAAGTTTCCTGGCTTGATCTCTCTCTTCCCCCCCCCCCCAAGATGTTTCAGTAAACTTTTTAGCTTTCTCCTTGTTCTCAGACTTTTTCTGGAAAGGTGAAATTTAATAATTTCTCCAGATGAATGAGGGTGTACTTGCTTTAAAGCTGTAGCAAATCAAAACTAGAGACCACCTAGTAGAGTCAGCATAAGCCCTGCTCATTACATAGGGAAGGAAGCCGGGAAGGGTGAGAGAGTGAGAAGCACCTTGGGAGGCCAGGGGCAGCTCTGACAGTGAGGAGAAGATTGGCTTTTGCTCCTGTGGACAAAGAGAAACCTGTTACAGTGCAATTCTCAGGACCTGAGGGGTTCGGTAATAAGCTGGCTGAAGTGCCACGTAAGAGCTACTCAACCTGCTGGGTTTTCTAGCTTTTTGGCCTGGTCTGTTTCTGAGGTGCTTTTATTATGCTATTTTTATATAATTTTTTTAAAAAAAACATCATGGCAACTCAGGGCAAAGTTCTAAAAATAAATCTTGGGGAAAAGTGGATTCTACTTCTCGATATTGTCAAAGAATAGAGTGTCTGGGAAGTGGGGGAAAAAGACTCAGTTTCTTCAATCTTCAGTCTTTCCTTTGGTTTTGATGCCAAGTCCCACTTGCGTGGTGTGTGGGCATGGATGGAGTCAGAAAGGAGCTGAGAGTGGGCCTCGGTGGCTGGCCCTGGGTCAGTGGGGGAAGCAGGCTATAGGAAGGCTCCCAAGGTCAGGGCATCCAACGTTTTAAACTTGCCTATTATGGTTCACATCACAATAGTCAGAATCAGACTAACTTGTGTTAGAATCCTGGCTTTGCAACTTGCTGGATGACTTGGACCATGTTCCTTGCTTCCGTGATGATCTGTCCCCTCATAGTGGAGACAGTAATCTAAGTCTTCTGGTTGTTGTAGTGCATGTTAAGCACTTAGTACTGTTAAGCACTTAGTACTGGCATCACTAGGGGTTCAATAAATAGTAGCTCTTCCCTAGGTGACGGTGTTATCACTGATGCTGCCACCATTGCTTTTTCTTATAAAAATGTCAGTTCATTTGTCACCTTTCTTAAGCATTTTAAAATGGTTTTCCTGTACTAAGTTTCTTAGCTTAGCATCCAAAGAAATTCGTCACATGGCTTGCTGCCCACCTTTCTTCTTTCCTTTCTTTTTTTCCCAAACACTTATCTAGTACCTACTGTGTTTCAGGTACTATGGTTTGGGGAGCAGGACCACAATGAGGCCTGTCCTCGTGGGGCTCAGGGTGTAGTGGGGTGGTTGGACAGTGAGCAGGTGCCCATGTCCTCTGAAAGCAGAGGGCAGGATGGAGGCGGTGGCGGGATCAGCAGCTCAGCTTTCCTTTGCCACCACTGATTCCTCTGCCTGTTCGCTTGTCTGTCCTTCTGGCTGTCAGCTGTTCATCCCTTCTTTAACTCTTTGACCAGCCATTACTGGCCTCTTCTGACATATGGCCATTGTGTTGGGCATGGGTGACACCCATGGTGACACCCATGGCTCTGTCCCATGGAGCAAAGAAGATGCTTCCACAGTCTTTGTACTCTAGCCATCTTGGAATGCACTTTTGTGCATTCAGAACTTTGCTGACTCTCAGACGTCCTCTGTACATCTCAAGGTCTATCCCTCAATCAAGCTCAGTCAAGATGCCACCTCCTGAAAGCTTTTCTGAGCTCTTCCAGTAGAATTAATTGTGCCCCTCCTACCATACATCGCCTTGCTTACACTCTGCTACAATAACACTTAGCTCACTTGGCCTTGTATTATTCAACAATCAGGCATTTATATGTCACATTTATATGCCAGTCACCATGCCAGGCACATGAATAATACATGAACCCAGGCCTGAAGGAGCTCACAGTTCAGTGTAGGAGTCAGACATGTTCACTGAATTGAATCGAATTCTGACTGCACATCCTGCATTATTTCTGCTACATGTGACTAACCACAGTGAATGGATTTACTGGTGTGCCTCCTAGAAAGACATCGAATTTCTGAATGACTAGAAGTCATTCAACTTGATGCCCCCTTGTATACATGATGGCAGTGGTTTTCTTTTGCAGTTCAGCATTTTACACAGTTCTAGGGTCATGCAGGAAAAGTCTACAAAACAGATTGATCTTAAGACAAAATGCAATGCCTTTTAATCAATATGACGAGACTTGATATGTTCAGCTCCTTGGGAGCATGGATAGGAAATAAAGAAAACAGCGGGGACAGAAGAAATTAGGACGTCTGGCCCTGCCATTTGGGAACTTTTGAGTATCAAATCCCAGGTAGTTGTTTGGGGTCTTTGGTGTATCATACCTCTACAAAACATTAAAATGAGGGGAAAAAATACACTACTTAAAATTGAAATACAGCACCATTTCAGTTTTTTAGGATACGCAGTGAACCTATTAAAGAGCAGTTATACTGCAGAGTGTTGACTCCTGGCTGTATCCACTTCTGAATGCCTGAGCAGAGTCTCTAAAATGAGTATGATGGAATAATTTGTCTATTTAGAGAATAATGGTGGGGGTTTAATGAGGCAATTTATGTACAGATCTAGGTACCTGGTTCGTGGGAGTACTCCATGGAGGTTAGCTGTCTGGTGGTGGTGATTTAAGTGACAGCGCTTAGCACTCAGTAAGTATTTGTCTCCTCCTCTTCTCTTCCTTTTGGGTTGTGTTTGGCAGGTTCTCCACCCACCCCCAACCCCACCGGTGGAAGTCACAGTAGGTGGTACTTCCTTACTTTCACTTTCCTGTTACAAACCACTGCGTCTGGTCACTGTGTCCTTAGGTGTCCCTCAGCCACGACCATGGGGGAGCCTGGCTCAGAGTTCATTTTAACAGAGTGGATCTCTCAGTGAAAACTCTTTTCAGAAATGAAAAGGCATCCAAACAGGCAAGAACAGTGCTGTAATTATAGTTTTTGAGTTTAGTCTCCTCCCCAACCCACAGGTTATAAATTCCTGATAGACTAGATTGGTAGCTGAAAAAATTAATTGTTTTCTACAGATCTGGGACTGCAGCAGGCCCACTTTTTAGTTCAAGCTACTAGGACGTTGAGTCTTACTTTAGTTATATGCCTCCCAGAATTAGGTGATTGATTCAGCAAATAGTTATTGAACCTGTTCTATGTGTAATGGATTATAAAGTTTTAAGAAATTTTCAGATTGAGGGGATCCTCTCATCTCTCATCTGTCTAAGCTTTTCTGGGCTTCTCCTAAGCCCCCGACATCTGTTTCTTCCTGCAATCAGAGACACCCCCCAGGCCTTTGCCCTCTCAAGGGCAGGGGCCACATCTTATTTATCTCTTTGTCCCCAGAACCTAGTGTAGCACCTGCCATGAGGATATTTAATGGCTGTGCTGTGAATGTTCACTGAATGAATGAAATGGTCAGTGGGAGCATATAAAAAGCAAATCTCATCGTAGTGCTGTATAGTTTACGGAGGACTTTCATGTAAATTATCTAAGCAGTTTCCCTGTACCAAGTTGCTGTGCTAAGATTTGACATTGTCTCATTTTATCTTCACAAGAACTCTAACACTGTCTTCATCTACTGATGGGGTGCCTTGGGATGACAGAGGACACGTGACTGCACATGTTCAAGGAACTAGTAACGTGGCAGTGTTAGGATCCAAATTCAGATATGTCTGACCCCAAATCTCATGTACTTGACTATTATATTTTCTTTTCTGCCATCTCTTTTCAAGGTGCTATCTCACATCACCTTAATGAGGTTTTCCTTGTGAATACTCTCCACTCTGGTTATGATGCTGGTTGGGCTAATTGTTTCAGATAAGGGGTGAGAGGCAGGTGGTATAATGGAAGGAGTGTGGTCTTTGCCAGTCCTGGCTCTGACTCTTGGTTCTATTACTTACTATCTGTTTAGTTTTGGGTAAGTTGCTTAAACTCTTGGAGCATTAGTTGCCTCTTTTATAACACAGGAATACTATAGCTACAATGTGAAGTTAGAAGACAGTACTTAATAGAGGTCACTTCAGCTATTGTCTTGCCTTCCCTGGGCCTGCTCCTTTCTCTTTATCCCAGAGTGGCCCTTGCCAAGTTAGCACAGGTATTGCGGAGGAGAGGCAGCGCTTACCTGATTAGTTTGGACCAGCTTTTCATTAGCCTGGTCAAATGCTTTCTAGGCATTTTGTCACCAGTTTGCATGGCTGCTACAGAGTTAATCCACTACTTCAGAGAAGTTCATTCATCTGACAGATTGAGTCTAGGGATGCTAGTAGTGACATGCACATCCAGTTGATTGTCCTTGTCACCAAGTCACTTATTACCTGGCCCTGGTATAGGGTACCTTAAATAGCATCTGCATTGGCTCAGAGCCCACCTTGCTCTCCTGGCCAACCACGGTCCTCAGCATGGTCACTCTTGCATGTGGACTTGCAGGCCAGATTCATGGGGCTTCTCTCTGTAGTAAATGGAGGGGTGGACGGTGCGGCGATGAACTTGGACTCAAGAGTGAACTATTAGCATGGCTTTATATGTGTGTGTGGGTGTGTAAATATATATATTTGTTTGATAAAAGTGTAATATATACTCATTGTAGAAAATTCAGAAAATACAAAACAATTTTAAATTACCCATGATCCCATGTCTCAAAGACAACCAATATTAGCAGGTAGCGATATTTTCTTTGTTTTTTCTGTGTGAATGTTTTTATGTGGTTGAAATTATATTGTACGATCAATTTAGTATTCTTCTGTTTTCACATAAGTCTTTTACATCTGTTCTAAGGATAAATCTAAAATGATGTCTTGGCATACATTTGTATGCTCAGCATTGCCACTATTGAGTGCCTACTGAGTTCCAGGGCCTGTGAGTCACTGAACGGGAAGTAACATTGATGGCAGCTAACACTAATATGCACTTACTGAATGCCAAGCACTCTGCAAGAATTATTTCACTTCACAGCACTAGTGAAGGAATAACAAAGATTATCCAGTTAGGAGAAGGAGATTGGGCTTTGAGGAGTGAGGAGTGACTAACGCTGATCGAGTGCAGTTCTAAGCCAGGCTCTATTCTAAGCACTTAACTTTTACCAATTCATCGATTCTGCATGACGACCCATTTTATAGATGAATAAATCGAGGCATACAGAAGTTTTATAACTTGGCTACCCAGCTAGAGCCATGATGCTGGAGCCGCCACTTGAGGCCCAGACAGGCGTGGGAGCTGCTGCATGGGGAGAGGCAGAGACTTTGTCCAGAGCTGCCACAGACCATGGAGCCAGGGTGAATGTGTGCGAGGACCAGAGTTCAACCCTTGGCTCTGGACATCCTAGCTTTGTGCCCGTAGGAAAGATACTTGATCTCTTTGAATCCCAGTTTGCTCATTTATATAATGTGGACATTGCTAATGTATGGAGAGTTTGGGAAGAACTAAAGGTACGATGTAAGTTGAGTGCCCGGCACCACGGCTTACACGCACATGCCTCCTCTGTCCTTAGAGTATGAACTTCAGACAGTGCCTGGCACAGAGTTGGAGCTCAGACACTTGAAAACGTATTAAAACTATCCCATAATGGAAGCAGCAGGCTTGACAGGCTGCGAATCCCTGTCATTGGCGGTGTTCTTGCCAAACTTGAATAATTATAATAACAACAAATGCTTATGTAAGACTTACTGGGTACCATGGACTGTCCTGAGCACTCACTCTCCTTGTTTTAAACTCTCTTACCCTCACAGCAGCCCTAGGTATTATTTCCCCCCTTGTACTTGTAAAAGAAAGGGAAGCTGAGCCCCATTGAAAGTAACGTGCCCAAGGGCAAGCTAGCAATGGTGGAGCTGGGGTTTGACCCCAGACTGTTGGTTTCAGTTGATTTTTAACCATGTCCTCTGCTGCCACTCACACATGGTTGCTATCTACAGAAGAGTGTAGTAAAAAGGGACTTCAGCATTTTGTAGGAGAGTAGACTAGATAGTTTTGAGGGCCTTCCAGCCACTCAGTTTATTTGAATACATGCAGAGCAGTAACCAAGTGGAGCTATGTGGGCCTGCCCTGGGGGCGCTTCCTGGAAGAAGTCGGGTTGATAGGGGCAGAACTGGCATATCTGGAGAGATCAGGGAGAGCACTGGCATGGCTGGAGAGAAGAGGTGGGATCGGTTTCTCAAAAGAGCAAAAGGAAGGCAGCCAGGCGCTTTCTGTAGTAATGAACCAAGATGTCCATAGGGCTTTTCTGGAGTGGGAAGAAAGATATAGCCCAACTGGCTGTATGATTTTAGGCCAGACTTTTTCCTTTTTCTTTCTGTTTTCTCACCTGTGAGATGGCTTTGAAGTTCTTTTGCAGTTTGGAGACAGGTCTCTGTTCTTTCTTTTTTCTTTTTTTTGAGACAAAGTCTCACTCTGTTGCCCAGGCTAGAGTGCCATGGTATCAGCCTGGCTCACAGCAACCTCAAACTCCTGGGCTCAAGCGATCATCCTGGCTCAGCCTCCCAAGTAGCTGGGACTACAGATGAGACTAATTTTTTCTATTTTTAGCAGAGTCTGGATCTCCCTCTTGCTCAGGCTAGTCTCAAACTCCTGACCTCAAGCAATCCTCCTGTCTCGGCCTCCCACAGTGTTAGGTTTACAGGTGTGAGCCACCGCACCTGGCAGTTCTCTGTTCTTTCTGACTTACCTTCTGTAGGATAGATCATGTATGTGAGCGTCCCCACATTGCCCTGAGCAGCCGGGAACCAAGTGTTGTATGTTGAAGCAGGTTTCTGGACAGATAATTCAGTAACTATTATCAAAGTTAAATGCCTAATGAATCAGTGTTTTATATCCTTTGCTCCCCAAAACTTTGGCTGAAATATTTATATTTTTATCCTATAATTATAGCACCTAATCTCAGATGATGTGTACTTCTACTTTAGATTATTTTTGTTGACCCATTCCTTCTCCCACCTTATTAGAGATTTGGCTAATAACTTCCCTCAAATTCTCTATTTCCATTTCTGTTTCTAAATTCCTGTAAGAATCTTTGAGCATCCACTGCTTCTTGAAGCCATCCCACCCTATGGTGATCAATCCTTTACGGGGGCTGACACTGGGCTGGCACTGTCATTAGAGCCTTCCTTTCCAGAAACCAACCCTTTCAACAATTCATCCTTTCCCTGTTTATCTTTTCCTAGGTCATTCTAGAATAATGTGATAACAACAGTTTACAAAACTCCTGAACACCCTGTAAGGTAGTGGAGTGGGTGATGCTGAAGGGCAGCTGGTATTTACTGAGCACCTGTCAGGGGCCACAGCTTCAGCTTATCAGCTGAATGACCTCAGGGACATGTGTTAACTGCCTTTGTTTCCAGTGGGGATAATGACGACTGTGTTACTGGTTATTGGGAGGATTAAGTGATGTGGAAATTGTCTGGCACATTTGAGGTGTTTGGTGAATAACTAAGTAAATAAATGAATGTGATGTGGTTTCTAAACACCTTTCAAGGATACCGTCCCCTGGACCTGTCCCTGTTTGTTGGCACCTTCTTTAAGGAAACAAAGAAAACTAAATGTCGTCTGTCAGACATGCTCTAGCTGGAGCTTGATCAGTTCTGGAGGGACGGTGCCGTGATTGAGCACACCTCTGGCCAGGAGGACGTTAACTTATTTTGCATTCGCAGCACAGTTTGGCCTTGCGTTATTGCAGTTAGCAAACCCCACAGATCTTTTTTCTTTCATGTGGACCATGGTCAAGCTATCTGTCTTCCACTAAATTCCTGCAAGGTTGGTTTCTGGGTCCTAAGACCAGGACTTTATATTTTTAACATGAAGTATCTTTATGCAGGAAGTGAACGTAATGAGTTTGGAATCATTTGGCTCTGGAATGCTAGATCTTTTCCCTAGTTTGTGACCATGGACAAGTTAACTAATCTCTCTGAGCCTTAGTTTCCTTATTCAGACAGAGGAAATTCAGCACAGAAAACTGGTTCACAAAAAGGGCATGGAAGGAAGAGCAGTGAGTTGCTCCCACCTCTAAGACTGAAGGCACAACTGGAGGAGGGTTGTTAGCAGGGCCAAGAGGCTGGGCTCTTCCAGCCAGAGCAGGGAACAGAGCCTTCTTGGTGGAAGGAGGGACCTGTTTTAATGGCCTCCTATTCCCTGTTGGTGAGGAGGGATTCTTTCCTTACCCTGTGGGGATAGCCACACACACACCTCATGCTGAACAGATGAGCCTGAAAGCAGTTTGTTAGTATATTACTCAGAGCCCAGGGGAGGGGGACCCTGTGCCACACAGAGTCACATGGGGGCTGCACTCAGGATCAGAGTGAAGAATGACCCAGAGGCTGAGGGAGGCCTCTGTTGTGGTGTGAAGGTGGTGCCCCAGTTCTTGTGGGAGGATGTGATTGGCTTAGTTCAGTCATGCCACAGGCTGGCACGGGGCTGAACCCACCGCTCAGGGATATGCAGGCCTGCACCTGGCTCTGTGACCAGGAGGGCTGATTGGCCGAGGGACGTTATTTGCAGGAGCAGAGTGGGGAAGGGGATTTGTGGGGAGGCCATTTGAGGCCCTCTGGGTTTCGCTAGTTGTCAAGGCAGCATGTCACATTGGGCCTTAATTTTGTCTTATACTACCCCCAGTGTCCAATGAAGGAGGGAACATCCGTGTGCCCTTCCTGTCCTCCTTCCTCCCTTCAGTATGTTTTGCCGTGATCTTCTTGGTGCATTACAGACATTACTCTGTTTGATCTGTAAAGCAACCTTGTGAAGTAGCAGTTGTGATCTCCATTTTGTACATGAAGAAACCTTGGCTCAAAGGAATCATTATTCTCCATGGTACTCCAGTCAGTCAGTGTCAAAAAAGCGCCAAACCCAGGGCCATTTGACTCGACACTCAGATCTTTAAAACACAGAGGTGTATTTGCAAGAAAGCTAAGGATGTGCCTCTCTTCCACAGACCCTTTCATAGGTATAGTACTTAATTCTCTATTTCTGATTTTGTATTCTCTTTTTCTGAAAAGGGTCTCTTATATTGAATAGGCTTCCTCTACTAAACTTGGATCTCTTTCTCTTTAAGGTGATATGATACAGAAAATATTTGTTGTGGAAAAATTTATTAATAGTTTAACTCTGATTTAGTTGGTAAGAGCAGAAAAAAAGCATTTGTTTTGCGAGAAGGAGCTGCTCACTAGGAGTAAAGATAACCTGGCTTGAAGCTCGGTGTCTCCATCGATGACCTGCTCTTCCTCCTCTTTGTGCCTTGTTTATAAACAGGGCTGATTGTCTCGCAACACCTCTTGGATTCTGGAATTCTCTTGGTACTTTGATCTAGCACATTTTAAATGCTTTTTACTTTGCTTTTGAGAATGCACCAGAATTATCTACGAGACTGGTAAATCTCATATTACCTTAGTTACATCATCTTGATTATTATTATTGTTGTTGTAGAAAAATTGTACGGTGACTTCTTGAGCTGGAACCTAGAGGAAACCCTTGCCCAGTTTCCTCTGCAGCCTGGGAAAGTGGCCACTTTCACCATCAACATCAAGGTGAAGCTGGATTTCTCCTGCCAGGAGAACCTCCTCCAGGATCTGAGTGATGGTAAGCACTTTCCTAATTTTAATTAGCACATCACATCCAAGATACAGTGTAGCAATCACCATCCTTGTTGCCTGCTGTTTTCTCTTTGTAACTTACTTGTCATTCATTAACTCAAGCTGCCTGAGACATCTCTTGGGCACTTTGTTAACAGGGTGAGTTTACTGTATGTGTCTGAAAGTAATACAAGTACTTTTTAGCTAAGCGACTTCTTAATTCTCACTCTTGATAATTTTGTACTCACTTGCCAGGAGGTCATTCTAAATTAGTGGAATGTAGGAATTATTGCATTTTTTCAAGTATAACTGCTGTGATTCCTTAGATATCTAATTAGCTGTGATGATAAAGTTCTCCTTCAAAATCTGGTGATTTCTATGTGGAGATGGAGTGAGAAGGAAATGGGAATTTATATTTATTATATAACATTAGGACTGATTAGGGATGATATTTCATAGATTAATTATGTCAAATTATGAAGCATGCATTCAAACATTCATTTGGAGGCACCGTGGGGGGGGGGGTGTTAGCTCAGGCTGCTATAACAAAATACCATAGACTATGTGGCTTAAACAACAGAAATATATTTTCTCATAGTTCTGAGAGTCTGCGGTTGGGTGCCAGCATGAGGGGTTTCTGATGAGGGCTGCCTTCCTGGTTTGCAGGTGGTGGCCTTCTTGCTGCATTCCCAGGTGGTAGAGAGAGGGAGCTCTGGTGTCTCTCTCTCTCTTCTTACAAGGGCTCTTATCTCATCATGGGGGCCCTACCCTCATGGCCCCATCTAAACCTAATCACCTCCGAAAGGCCCCACTTTCCTAATACCGTCCATAACACCCTCCATAGAATTTGCTGTCTGTACTCTCTGTAATGTCTAACACATTGCCACACTAGAAAGAAATTTTTTTTCCTTGAGGACATGGTGTTTTATTACGAAAATGGAATAAAAACTTAGAAAACAAAAGGATCCTTTCTAATTTAATGAAACCTTTAATGAAAAACAAAATTTATTGACTTCTATTCATTTAATCCACAATTTTAGAATTAATTTGTCCATATTAATTGTAACAATAAGAACATCAACAAGTAAGATTTTCATGAACGAACTGCAGGGTTTTTGCCTAGGTTTTGCTTCAGGAGGCCCCAGGCTCAAAACCAGTGTGAATTAAATACAACTCACATGACAGTTTATGTGTTAAAGTCATGAGATTCCTTGTGTAATGCTGGTACTTAATAAAACATTATTTTTAAAATATTAACAAAGGTAAGAAAACAGTTTTAGTGTTGAACACATTAGAAAAAAAATCAGGTGGATTTAAAATTATACAGAGACTTAAAATGTCTGATGAAATGGATTTTTGTTGGTAAACTGCTTTATACCACTGAACTACATTTTTTTTTTTTTAAATCAGTAGACAGAGGGTTACCTAGGTTCTGACTTCTTTCTCCCAAGAAAGGAGTTTGGCAGGATAAATGGTGTCTGACACCTGTCCTAGGAATGCTTGATTGGATATTATCTCAGGGGTATGCCTTGGCAGATTTCCAGGCTAGAAGTGACTGTGACCGAGGCTTCTGCCACTGACCACCTGTGTCATGTTGCCCTGTGGAATTGTATAGAAGGCTTCCGGGTGGAAACCTTGGCTTTTTGTGTTTTGGTGGCTATTTGAGTTTATGTGTCCAAAGCAGGCCTGTTTTGTTCTGTTGTTGTGCTTCTGACTTTTGTTATAGAGGAGACTGGGCATTTGCTCTCCCCTTCTAAGCTGAGAGTAAAATTGCAGTTTGGGATTTGTAGCCTGGGAATATCTTCTTCTACCTTTTAAAATAAAACCAAATCAGAACTATAATTAATTATGGTTACCAATAATATGGTTTGTCAGTGTAAGGCTGGCCTAATTTCTGGTTAATTAGATAGAGCACAAATGTGAAACAGCACATGATTATTATTAATTAGATGCCCACTTTATTGATAATGGTTAATAGAAGTTCTGGCCAGTTATTTACACAGCAAATGGTAGAATGAGACAGAGAATCTTAATGGGCAAGTCTTAACAGAGGAAATCAGGTCAAGGTTTATAGAGGAGAAAGGTGGGCACACAGAACCTTACAAAGTGTGGTCCACGGGTGGTGCATTGCTATGTGCAGTTCAGTCTAAGGGATCCTCAGGCCATCCTTTGTAGACAGCTGCAAACTCAGTGGCAGAGGCTCACTGTGGCCTCTTGGGACTGGGAGGGGACTCCTTGGTGGCTCACAGTCTGACAGCCTCAGAAACCTCTAACTGGGACCACATGTGGACTCAATTTGCTTTGGACTCATATTAACTATGGTTACAGAAATTAGATGCTACTTTTAAAATTTATAGCAATAAATATAGCTGTCACACAAATCAGGATACTGGATTCAGTGTGGGCTGTAGACAGATGGAAGAGAATTAATATTTATTGAGCATTGTTAATAATTGTGTATAAAGACTGGGCTAGCCACTTTATTTTTTTTTATTTATGTTTAATCTTCCCAACAACTCTATAAAGTAAATTTCATAATTCCTATTTTATAAGAGCAAGTGAGAAGAAGTTTCTAGATTAAAGGAGATTGAAGCAATATAACAGTCAAATGCTATGCATATGATCCTTAATCATATCCTGGATTTAAAAACAAAAGATTTTTGAGACAATGGGGGAAACTGAATACATACTATATATTAGATAATATCATTCTATCAATGACAAATATATTAAGCATGATAATGAAATTGAAATTGTAGCAGAATGTTCCTGTTCTTAGGAAATATATGCTGAAGTATTTAAGGAAGGGTGAAAGATAATTATGCCTCCATTTACTTTGCTATGGTTCAGGGAAAAAAAAATACTGTGTGAATGTGAATATAGAGATCAATAAAGTAAATGTGTCAAATTATTAAAAATTAGTGGCTTTAGATAAAGGAATATGGGTATTCATTTCTATTCTAGTAACTTTTCTATAGGTTTGGTATTTTTCAAATTAAAACATAGTGAGGAGAAGATGACTTTGTAGAGCACCTGCTTTTATCTATTGTTTTGATTTCTAAATGAATTTTCAGATAGCAAATTACTTCCTTTGTCTTCAAATTCTTGGGAGCTATCTCTCTATTTTTCTCACTCACACAATCAGCCTAGCGTAAGAGTAGTCAACTTTTCACCTAGAAAATGGTATATCCTTTTCCTATGATACTTACAATACCCAGAAATCTGATTTCTTAGAATTTTATGTTTAAGATTAGAGGTCTTGGAAGATGGTGGCAAACTGTCCTAGGTTTTAGATATCTCTGAATTGTCCAATAAAATACACTGAAAAACTCAGATAGGAAAACCAAATATACACATAGGCAAAACATACAACAAAACCAGATACTAGAGTATCCCCATGGACCTAGTTAATTGACAGAACTGGGCATCCACAGTCAGTAGGGACTCATTGGGCAGTTCTGTGGGCCAAGTTGAGATCAACAGCTGAAACAGGGAGGGGCTTTGTATGTTCCAATAGCAGATGAATGCTAACACTCAGCTGGGGAGAAACGGCCAGGACTAGATGGAGATGGTGGAGCAAAGGAAAGGGAAGGTCCAGCTGCAAGTGGCAGAGGGGAGCAGAGCTAAGCAGACTAGAAAATAAGCCCTCATGTTTTTGACAACTACCTAGAAACACAGAGTACAGAGTATAGATTTATCAGTGGGAAGAGCTATCCTCATCATCTCTCCTAAAAGTTTATGTAAACTAGTTTCATGTAAAAATAGTCAACAGAAAAGGACAAATATGGTCAAATACCCTATAAAGTTACTGTAATGAAAACAAAAATAACATACCTACAAACCATGAAAGTATGCCAGAAGAACATGCTCAAAGCTGATGAAAATTATAAGTGTTTCAAAATGAGCTATAAGACATTAAGAAATAATATAAGTGTAAAAGAATAACATAAATATGAATTAGAAAAAACTAAGAAATGAGATGGCTAGAACTCAGGAAAGAATTGAAAAAAATTTTTCATCAATGTAGTCTCCAATGAGTAGAATATATCTAACAGATACATTAAGGGAAGCAGAAGATGAAAAGAAGGAAAAAAAAAAAGAATAAGAGAAGAATGATTAAAGAGAAAGTGGCACATTTCAAAGACAAAGAAGATCTAACATATACATATATATGCACACGTATAAATATATGTGTATGTGTGTGTATATATGTATCTCATCTGCTGTGAGACACCAAAGGAGACCGAAACAATAGAACCATAACATGTTAAAAACTATAATTCAAGAAAACTTTCTGAAATAAAAAAAAAATACTTGAAGCTATTTATTAAATGGGCACACCGAGAACATTGACCCAGAATGACCGAGACATATTCTGATTAAATTACTGGACCTGGAAAAAAAAAGTCTCTTGGGCCTTCAGGCCAAAAAAGCAAGTGATTTATGAAATAAAGAAAATCAGATTATCATTGGACTTTTTGACAGCAACAATATATGCCAGAAGTTAATAGAATAGAGTGCTTTAGATACCTGTGTAATGAAAATGTGAGCCAGAGATTTTTAGGCCTAGTCATACTAACTTTTAGGCATTAAGGACTTAGATAAATTGTTCTCAACATGTAGCAAAGTAAGGATTATGTTCTCATGATTCCTTCTTGAGGATTCTACTAGGGAAGGACAGCTAGAATGAGTAGAGAGACATTGTTGTAAGGACTCATGGTGAGCTTTGAACATACAGTTACTTGTATAGCTAAGACTAGGTGAGTGTTGAAAGGGAGACTATAGTTATATCATGGCACTCTGCTCTTAAAATGTCCATACATCATAATAATTTAAAACATAGGGGAACATGGGGATATCAAATGCAAAAGTTATTTTTAAACTGTTTTCAGTAACTATTTTGGTAGAGATAATGTTGGTATTGATATTCTGAAACTGTAAATAATTAATTTTGTGATCACTTAATTCTATCATCTGAGTCTGGTCTTGAACTAGGATTCTTTAATGGAAGATAGGAGGAAACTGATGTAAGATATAAGAGATTAAGTAAAAATCTTGTAGTCTAGAATTTGAATAAAAAATCAGTAAGAAATCATGAGCTATTTAAAAATCTAACTATCAATCATCCATCTCCTAGCCCAGTACATTATTAAAGCCTAGAAACAGACCAGCCCAGCAGCAATGACATTCCTAACGCACACATCACTGTCTTAAAACACTCTTTCCCACCCAAAGAAACTAGTGCTTCTTGGAGAAATGGCCAGTTCCAGGTCTGGAGCAGGATGTGGAGTAGCAAGGTGACCTTGGAACGTCTTGTCAAACCTATAAGGGGAGCCATTAGAGAGTACTAAGGTTGTGTCAAAAGGATCCAACCTGAAGAAGCTATTTCTGGCAGTCTGAGTATTAATCAAGAGAATTGTGTTTCAATCTATGAGTTTTTTAATGCTGCTGAAAAGAATTGTTCACCTTTGGAAAATGATGGGGAACCAATTCATTATTTTGAAAATGGTAAGTAGCGAGTGTTTATTCTGATATTTTGTACAAACTGTACCATTAGGCAATTGAATAGTTGATGAGGAGAGTTTCTCTTTATATAAATATTCCAGCTAACAATGGAAAAAGGGATGATAGAACTAGAATATCACCATCTTGAGATCCCTAATAGGTTAATGGATAATAATAATCCACATAACAAAGTAGGAGACAACCGCACATTATGTTCCTCCTGCTGGGAGAACACAGCATCTTTTGGGAATCAGTGTTGCCCCCAAATCACCTCTGAGTCTGTTCACCGCTTTAGCTCTAACCACTGATTTACAGGACCTCGGAGTACAGAAAAACTTGTTAAACTACACCATGGCACGCAGTCGGCAGTCCACACTCCAGGAGACTCTGCAGTCAAACGAATAGGTTTCTTCAAGTAAATTATAAGGGGAAAAAGGGATGAAATTCTGTAGGTGAATGGTGGTGATGATTGCACAACAGTGTGAAAGTACTTAATGCTGCTGAACTATACACTTAGAAATAGGTAAAATGGCAAATCTTAAGTTATGTATATTTGACATATACAAAACAAAACATAAAAAGGGCCAAAAGGGCTACCTGCATTGAAAAGAGAGTTAAATGATGTATTTGGAAATAAACAGGCACAGCTAAAGCACAGTGCTCACAGCTGCATGCTCAGGTTGTAAAATGACAAGGAAAAGCAAGGATGTGGTGCCACCAAGTCCAGGCAGTGGGCACTTTGAGGCCAGGCAGAGGATGAGAACTGGGGTGAGGCATATCCAGGCCTTGGGGTAGCTGGCACAATTCTATTACTTGACCTTTGTGGTGGTTTCCATGGCATTTGCTTCATAATAATTCATTAAGCGAGCCATTTATTTTATGCAGTTTTGTCAATCAGTGTTATATTTTACAAAAAAAAGTTTTTAAAAGAATGAAACAATTAGAAATGTCTTGGTAATAATTCTTTTGCGTAATAGCTTTCTCATCTGATGAGATGGAGAATTATTTTTGTCCAAGAAGTTTTTCATCAAGGTATTATCTAGAAGACCAAGACAGTCTGCTGCATATGCCCTCTGTGTCTCAGGGACGTGTCTGAGCACGGTGAGCTATCAGAGAGACTGATAAATTAGTGTTTTGATTTTACTGGGATTGATGCTTTAGATGAAAACTACCTTCAGGGGTTGCTGTTTCTTGACAGTGCAATGAAAGCATCACCTGCTTTTGGCTTCCTTTTCAATTAATTAATTCTTTAATTTGGTTTTTCTCTATCTGTGGTTTGGTTCTCAGTTTTGTAAGGGAAATGAGGGAAATGTCAGCTTTCCCTGCTGACAGTTTCTGTTAGACATGATAATTAAATGTGGCATTTCCATTTCAATATGGGAAATAGTGATCCTTGGCATCACAGAATGAGGTGAGATGGTAGATGTCATCTGGTCTGATGTGTTTTACAAAACAGGAAAGTGAGTCTCTTCAAGGCCTCACACAAGGTGCCAGGGCCCCTGCTTACCATGGGAGTTTGTCTTACTGGTCTCTGCTTCTTGCCTCCCTTAGGAACAAACAGAACGATATTTCTAGATGCATCTTTGTGGTGGTAATAAAGTTCTGGTTTCTTGGGAACTGAATGTCACAGTTCTGTTGGACAAATGGACACTTGATTTTTTTTCTTTTTAATGGGGATCTGATACCAGTCAACGTGAGAGGTGTATTCCCACCCTTGGTGGAGGGGAGGGTGAGAAGGAGTGGGTGGTAAACCCTGTCCTTTGAATTATCTGCTGGTTTTGTATCTTGGGAAGGGACCAGTTGACTTTGGTGAGTAGCATTCATTTAATCTCACGAATTTTAATGCTGTAAGGAAGATATGCTTATCTGCATCATAGGGCTCTCCCACTATTCAACATTCATTCATTCAAAAACTATGGACAAATATGTGCCCAGTTTTGGCTACTGTCAATGTGCCACCCTTTTCAAGGCCCCTTCCCCACTCTTGTACCCCTTCCTCTCAGCAAATGACCCTTTCAGGGATCAGTGGAGGCCACCAGGCAGAAGCTTCCTCAGCTTCCTCCTCTCCATCTATTTGATCCTGGAGGGAGACTGTCGCTGCTCTCACCAGAGGCTAATTCTCTGGCCTGTGTTCTGGATCAGGTATCCTCTCTCTTTGGACTTTTGAACTTGCTAGTGTTTCTAAGTCATGGTCCCTGGATGACCTGTGTCAGAGGGTACTTGCTATTCATGAAATGCAGATTCCTCAGCCCACCCAGCTCTTCCACATCCCTCTCTGTGGGCACCAGACTGGGATCTGTGTTTCTGACTCATTCCCTGGGGGACTTTTCTGCACCCTGAGACTGGAGCAGTTTTGTACCAGTCCCTCAGCAGATAAACTCAGTCTTTGTCTATCTTAAAAATCTGGACAGACCATAATAAATCCTTTTCCACAGCAAGTTTCTCTCTAACTACTCCTTCCTCTTCCCCTCTTTACTCTCTCACCTTCTTGTACTTTTCAGGCTGCTGAAATGAGGCTTCTGACTTCCGTTTCCTGTTCCATAGTCACCACTTATTGATCCTCATCAGATGACACTGGCTTGGACACAGTCCTCCTCTCAGGCCGAGATGCTTCTCTGTCCTGGCCCTTCCATTGCCACACTGACTTTCCTGCTGACTCTCCTTCACTGTCTGCATCCCAACTCTTGATATTCCTAACAATTTTGTCCTTAATCTTTTTCTTACATCATATTTTCCATAAATGATTTCACAAGCTCCAACACTATGGTAACAACTCTGAGATCTTTATTTCTGGTCTTGAATTCAACTTCTATATTTTTAGCTGGCTTCCTGACATTTTCACCTGACAGCCCCCAAAGTGCCTCAAATTCAACCTGTCTAAACTCTGATGCGTCGTAATTCACTCCAAACCTGCTCATCTTTCAGTTTGCTCTGCTGACAAAAGCCATCCACCCAGAAGGGCAAGTGAGAGACTCATCTTAGGGATGAGCTCAATGCCACTGGGTAGGGGTGAGGGTCACAGGCAAGTCTGGGCAGCTCAGAGGGTCCAGGAGTATGAGAGGTTCCAGGTGGGAAGGGCAGATTCAGGTAGGCTGTAGAAGGCTTGAAACTCCAGAAGTAATTTGGGCTTTATTGGAAAGATTCTGGGGAGCCACTCAAAGCTTTTTTAAAAGAAGGTTGGTATGATGGAGACTCTGTTTTAAGAAGGTGAGCAAGCTGGCTTGGAAGTGTCCTCTGAGATTCACTGGGGGATGGCAGGTGACTGTCCGAGGGTGAGGCATGCAGGGCTTAACCAGGACCGTGCCAGGCGGGCTGGGGAGCAGGGGCAGATTGTGGAAGTGCTGTGTTGACAGCACACAGTTTAGTAGCTGGTGAAGCAGTTTAGTGAGCTCCTGTTAGAATCTATTGTCTCTGTAGGAAAATGAATTTCTTCTTGCCTGAAATGCCTCCATGTTCATCAGGCTAAAGATAAATTCTGCCTATGGGAGGCTGGAATTGTTTGAATCAGTTCAGTTTTTTGTCTGAGAATTGGAGACTAGTTTTAAAGAAAAATTTCTGGGTGGCATTTCATTATATTTTGCTTCCTTACAATTTAATGATAATAGATGCTTCAACTTATCATTGTGGCTAGGAATTAATTTTGAGAGCTTTCACTTTTTTGTGTGTGTGTGAGACAGAGTCTCACTTTTTGTCTGGGCTAGAGTGCTGTGGCATCCGCCTAGTTCACAGCAACCTCAAACTCCTGGGCTCAAGCAATCCTCC
>VBSM01001124.1:75712041-75787070 GCA_008086735.1 Cheirogaleus medius | reverse complement strand
TTGTCATAAGGGTGGGAGCAATGCTTTTTTCCAGCTCTCTACATCTTCCATCTTCCAGCTGTCTCCAGCTTAAATCAGTTCACGTCTTACATTTTAATTCAAATCTGCAATTATTTTTGGACTGTGTTGGCTATTCTTCATATTATACACTGCTTCTGTTTTGTGTTCGGTGGGTTATCTGCTTTTGTTCTAAAGGAAAAAGGTTAACAATGCATCGGACAGCCTGCCTATTGTTATATTTAGCCTGTGCCACCTACCAGCTTTCTGACTCACAAACTGGAATTTCACAGCATGACGGCTTAGCCAAGGGAAAGGTCAGCCTGCTGCTGCTCCTTGGGGCCCTCAGGAGCACATCTCTGAGTGTCAGGGCTTTCTTCTATACAGAAAGTTTTACAACACCCCTAAGCTGAATTCTTGCACCAGATATCTGTCTCATAACCCGTGAAGTGCACTTAGCCCTAGCCACTGCTATCCCTGCAGGTAGGAAGGCTGAATCAGTTCTTTGATTTAAATCTGGGCTGGAAAATAACTTCCTAAACCACCAGGATAGAATGAAAACCCAGGTGTTTGTCATTCATCAGCAACAGGTGATCCTATTTCAGGCAGCCTGAAGTCTTCCGGACCATTGATCTCACTGTTCTCATTATTGCCTTTTCCAACCAAGCTGGTGATGACTCACCGTGAAACAAATTAGGTAGGTGTTCAGTAGAGGAGATTTAAGAGTATTTTTGTCCAAAGACGAAAGGGATGATTGCTATGGATCACTGCAGGATGGTTTACTGTTAGCTCATGGTGTTGATCACACCAAGTCTTGCCAATTTTGTTTTCTACGTATTCCCACCCTTCTCTCCCCATCTGCGTCACTGCTCTGATTCAGGCCCTTGCCATTTCTCATCATTACCACTTTACTTATCTTTTGATTGCCCTCCTAGCTGCTAATTTTGCCCCCTTTCCACTATCTTCCACATTGTCATCACAGTCCTATTTCTAAAGCAGAATCTGATTTTGTTCCTCTTCTGTTGTATAACTTCCAGAGACATCCATTGCCCCAGGACTGTGTCTCTCCTGCAGGCTATGTGGTCTTGCCCCCTTGCTGCCACTTAGCCTCACTGCCCACCCTTCTCCCTCATTTGGCTTACATTCAGGAAGACTGGGTTACTTACACGTCCTCACGTTTGCTGCCTGCAATTATAGACCAGTGGTTCTTCAACGTTTTTGCACCTTGGAATCACCTGTGGAATCACGTGGGGATCTTAGAAAACCTGCTTGGTTCCACCCCTAGCCATTGTGATTTCATTAGCATTAGGGTTTTTTAAAGCTCCCCAAATTATTCTAATGTGTGGGGAAAGTTTCGGAATAGCCTGTCTTCCTTCTGCTTGTGCCTTTGAAAAACTGTTAATAGTTCTGTGAATCCCAGGTGAGTTGTTCTGAGTTCTGGGCTCCTCCAGGCAGTCCCAGTCACTGCTTGTTCTCCCTCCCCTGTGCTTGGAATCTGGGAGCCAAGTCTCCTGACTAGATGACCTTTCATCCTCCTTATCAATTTTGGAACCAGTTTGTCAAGTTCCTCAAAATAGTCTGTTAGAATATTGATTGGGACTGCATTGAATCTGCAGATCAATTTGGGGGAAAAGTGACATTTTTATGATACTCAAATCTTCCTATCTATGAATATTGTATCTCTCTTCATTTATTTGTCTTCTTTAATATCTTTCAATAACGTTTTATAATTTTCTCTGTGAAAGTCTTACAGTATTTTATTAACACTAGATTTATTCCCAAATATGTTATTTTTGTTGCGTTGTAAATGGTATTTGAGGTCTTTTTAATGAAAGTATAACTTACATACAATAATGAGCACAAATGTTAAGTTTACAGCTTGATGAATTTTAATTTTTATTCTCATATTAACCTGTGTAACCACCCAGATCATGATAAAAATAACTCCAGCACCCCTCTGGTTCCCTGGAGTCCTGTGCCAGTCAGTATCTCCCCACAGAGATAATTGTAATTATGACTTCTATCATTATAGGTTAGTGTTGCTGCTTCTTAAATTTCATATAGAAGAAATAAATACAGCATACAGTCTTTTGTTTTCTTTTTTATTTGGCTTAAAATAACACATGTGTATCCTTTTACATTTCTTGAGATCAGAAGTCCAAAATCAATCAGTGTATGTGCCTTGTTTTTTTCTCTTGACTCAACATTATATCTGAGATCCATGAATATTGCTTTTTGCTGCATTTGTTCTTTTTTATTGCTGGATGGTGTTCTACTGGGTGAAAATACCACAGTTTATCCATTCTACTTGTGATGAACATTTGGGTTATTTTCACTTTTTGGCTATTATGAATGATGCTGCTATAAACATTCTTGTGCATGTACTTGGTGGACATAAGCCCACATTTTTGTTGGCTTTAATAGATCCACAGCCAAACAGATTTTCAAAGTCATTCATTCTTTTGATTTCCATATACACCAACACTGCGTGAGCTCTCCCTTGCTCCTGCTCCTCACCACCCCTTGGTATCGTCAGTCTTTATTTTATTTATTTATTTTTGAGGCAGAGTCTCATTCTGTTGTCCTGAGTAGAGTGCCCTGGGGTCAGCCTAGCTCACAGCAACCTCAAACTCCTGGGCTCATGCGATCCTCCTGCCTCAGCCTCCCGAGTAGGTGGGACTACAGGCGTGCACCACTACTCCCAGCTAATTTTTTTTTCTTTCTATTTTTTAGTAGAGACGGGGTCTTGCTCCTGCCCAAGCTGGCCTTGAACTCCTAAGCTCAAGTGATCCTCCTACCTTGGCCTCCCAGAGTGCTAGGATTACAGGCATGAGCCACCACGCCTGGTGTCAGTCTTGTAGCTGTTCTGGTCCATGTATAGTGGTGTTTCATTGTGGTTTTGTTTTTGTTTTTGAGACAGAGTTTCACTCTCTTGCCCGGGCTAGAGTGCTGTGGCATCAGCCTAGCTCACAGCAACCTCAAATTCCTGGGCTCAAGTGATCTTCCTGCCTCGGCCTCCCAGGTAGCTGGGACTACAGGCATGCGCCACCATGCCCGGCTAATTTTTTCTATATATTCTTAGGTGGCCAATTAATTTCTTTCTATTTTTAGTAGAGACGGGGGCCTCCCTCTTGTTCAGGCTGGTCTTGAACTTGTGACCTTGAGCGATCCGCCTGCCTCGGCCTCCCAGAGTGCTAGGATTACAGGCGTGAGCCACCGCGCCCGGCCGGTTCATTGTGGTTTCAATTTGCTTTTCTCAGTTAACCAATGATGTTGCACACTTTTCATTATGCTTATTAGTTGGATATATACTTTTGTGAGGTATCTGTTAAAATATTTTTCTCATTTTGTAAACGGGCTATTTACCTTTAAATGATTGATAGGAGTACTCAATGTATTTTGGACATTAGTCCATTGTCAGTCATGGATATTGCAGACATCTTCTTCCAGTCTGTGCCTAGGCTTTCCACTCTCTTAATGTTTTTTGATGAGCAGAATTTCTTAATTTTATCATCATTCTTTTCCTTTTGGTTAGCGCTAATTTTTGTTTAAGAAATCTTTACCTATATCAAGGTCATGGAAATATTATGTTTTCTTCTAGAAACTTCATTGTTTTAGTTTTCATATTTGGGCCTGTGAGCTGTCCTGAATTAAATTTTTGTGTAGTATCGTGTGGGACATGTTAGGTACTCACAAGTATTAATATTTGTTGACTAGAGAGCAGGCATTCTAGGATATTTGGAATTGTGTCATACAGTTTTAAGTTATGGAAGTAACTAATTATTAATATTTTGTTCTAATCAGGTGACAGGACTTACACAATTTCCTTCCTCTTTCTGGGTTTTTATAAAGTGGTACATAATTTAGCCAAGTAAGCAATCATGGTTTCTATTTTCCCCTGTCGCCCTCACAAATGTTTACTGAGTGTCTGGTTTATTCTGTGCACTCTACTGCTCTTGGGATTGTCCCGAGGAGTGAGACACAGACCCTCCCCCACGGAGCTCATGTCAGTGCAGTGCTGTCTAACAGGACTCTCTGCCCTGCCTGAAATGACCTATTCTGTGCTGTCCACCATGGTGGCCACTAGCCACGTGTGGCTTTGGTCACCGGAGTCATGGGTGGTGCATCTAAAGGACTGATTATTAATTTTATTTGATTTTAGTTACTTTAAATTTAAATACCCACATTTCTCTAGTGGCTATTGTATTAGTATTAGACAGCATAAGTTTAGCAGGGGAGACAAGCAATTTCACAAATAAATGAAAAACTATAATTTTGCTACATGCTAGGTGTGAAAAGTATATGATACTGTGAGTATATAATCAAGGTTGACCTAATTTAAAGGGTCAGGGAAGGCTTTCTGTGGAAATAATGATGGGGGTAAGATTTATAAAAGGAGCCAGACTTAAATAAGTGAAAGTGGTAGGGTGAGAAAGTAGTTTTTTATGCACGTGTAAAAGCCCTGTGGCAGAAAAGATCAAAGCAAATTCCAGGAACTTAACATTTTTGAAAAAATGTGTGTCTGTGTGCGTGAGAGAGAGAGAGAGAGAGAAGAGAAGAGAGAAACTCTTTTATAAAGTTAGTACTAAGAGACTTAGGCCACAAGAATTAAAACTAATTCGTGGGGAAGAAAGGTTTTTATGAGATGATGTTGGGGGTGAGCCTCTACTTTTGAGAACTTTTAAAATCAATGCTCTACCTTGACACTGTCAGCTTTGTTACTTCTTCGATTTGGCTGACTGTTTAATGAAGAAATAATGACTTTCACTGTCTTTTAGGGATGTGCAGTGCTTTGGGGCTGCTGTGAAGACTTCACAAAACATTCAGATTGTACTTTGAATTTCTGGCTTCTAAAAGGAGAATAAGCACATGTCATTATTTAGCTTGGGACACCACCATTCACCCTTTATTATCTTATGAAAAAGGCATTCTACTTTAATCTCAAACTAACAGTACTCTTGTTTTGTTTCCCTCATTTTTATCCTAAAATAACATGTTAACTGAGAAATTTCTGTGGCTTTCTTTGGAGAATTGATGTTCATTTATCTGTGTATTCTCTTCAAGTAGAGATGGAGTAACACCTGTAAACAAGGTATAAAAGATGTAAAGCCCGGAGTGGAAACATAAGGAACACAATATTAGCACTGTTGAGATAGATCATGATTGGCCATCCTCGGGACAGAGGGGCAGGGTTGGGAGAGCCAGGGCTTGGCCTCCATGTCTAGTACTGCTTCTGGCAGATTGCTTCTGGACATGTGCAGAGAACACAGCTGGGGTTTGAGCTCTGACCCACATGACTCTCAATCCTTGGGGACTTTGTCCAGCAGCTCTGTTCTGTCCTGCCTTCCTCCACGTGAACAGGGAGAAGGGCTGGGCGAGGGTGCACTGATGCCGTGGAGAGCCCTGCAGCTGCTTACCGGAGAGAAGAGACAGAAGCGGTTTGTACTGCCTTGAGGGGGAGCCGGGTTACTTCAGTTCATTCTCCCCAAGACCTTGGTCAAGAGGTTATCTGCCTTCTGTTTTGCTAATTCTAGTGACAAGGAACTCACTACTCTTCTGAGCAGTCCATTCTGAAATTCTTATACTAAAAAGAAGTGATTTACTAGTAGTTTAAAGAAATAATCCTTGGATTTGAAAGCCTAGCAAAAATCTGCTTTTCTTTCTTTTTGCTGGAAAGATGGTCATTTACCTATTCATTTATGAAGACGTTAATTCACAAAGTCATTCATTCATCTCCTTTTTATTAGGTGCTTTTCGGTGCAGGTGTGCAGTTTCAGGCCTCTACATTACACAACTTCAGGGAGCACCTGTGTGTCACTGTCCCCATGAATGATGGCCCAGGTGGCGTGCCCTGTTCACCTGTGTGGCAGGTAGCACCTGAGGCTGTAAGGCATTTCTCATCACACGGTAGCTAGGAAATGTTATTAGATCATTCATTCACCCAGAAAATTTATCTTTAATACTTTGAAGATGAATTCTTACTGTCTAATGGCTTCCATTTCTGCTAAGTTAGCTGCTGGTCTAATTGGTATTTATTTGGGTATAATATGTCTTTTCCCTTTATCTTTGTTTTCCCCTGAAGTGTGTTTGTATCCTAAGAAAGTTTTACTATTCCTTTATTTTAGAAAAATATCTTTGTTGAGATAGAATTCAGTACCATCGGTTCAGTGTTCTTTAGTATATTCAGAGTTGTGCAATCATCACCAAAATCTAAGTTTGGAATAAGTTGGGAACCACCCAAAACATTTCATGTGTTCAACTGGTAGTTATGAAGCATCCATTTATGTGAAAACTCCTAACATCAGCACGGGCAGAAGACCTCAAGTCTGGTCCCATCGTAGGGAGTATCCAACAGGGGGAGACCAGTCTCAGGGTGAGGCTGCCCATGGAAAATGAGGACTATTGCCATCTGAAAAGCACATGAAGGCTACTATCTCTGTGTGATTATTTTTTTTCTTTCCTAAGCATATTCCAAAGTTTCTGAATGAATGAACAAGCCCCTTTCTCTATGGAAATTCAGGATGAGTACTGGCTAATTTCTTAGCCAACTGCTTCTCCTGCTTTGGTTTTCTTGAGGATATTTTGTGATAACCAGATGGGCTTTTTTGGCACCTGTGGATTTTTTGAATAAATGAAAAAGCATTTCTGAAATATATTCTACCTGGAACAGCATACTCGAACAAACTCCCACTGAGAGATCTTTGCCTCCTTTTGCCTTTGTTAATGTATTTTGAAATGGACACGTTCCCTGAGTAGACCCCAGCACTGGAGATGGGTGCTAAGCCATTGTGAGGGTCTTGACAGTAGGTTTAGTGGAGCACATGGTGCATGGATGTGACCCCGTGGTGTGCTGCAGGACAAGTTGGGCTGGTGAGCTTTTATAGGAGCTCAGCATTAGGACTGAATTTTGTTATTGGGCCCAGTTTTGCTGGATAGTGACAAATCCGACAGTCCTGAGTCCTTGTTCTGGCTGTGTGATGGACTGTGTAATATTGAGCAAGTTACATACCTTCTTGGAACATCAGCCTCCTCATCTGTAGAATCAACAAGATAATGCCTACTCTGCAGGGTGAGGAGTCAGTCAAATGGCACCCACCAAGTACCCAGTGCCAAGGCAGGGACATGGCACTCAGCCATCAGCCCTTACTAGTAGAGCTGTTTTTATTGTGACTTTGAATTTTCTTTCCTCTGCACAAATCCTGCTTTCAGCTATCATATTTCCCAATTGTCATCATGGTTGTGATATTGCCGAATTCAAGAGAGAATTATTATTTTAGTGTACAAAATTGTATTTCTGAATTGCCCACAGAAATGCTCTCATAGAAAAATTGAGCACTATAAATGGTAACTATGAAATTCTCTCTAAAGGCTCAATTTTATTCACGATTGTCTACCAGACTCATACCATTCTTAAATACCCTCTGTCCTGATAAATCCACTAGACTCTTTGTTCTTCCTACTAAGCTGCCTTCATCTGTTTGTAACTTTTTTTGTCTTGTCTTCCTATTAATTGTCATCCCAATCTGTTCTCTGTTCTATTTGTGATAGCCTGTGCTGGCAGAAAAATTGGCCGAATGATTGAACACAATTTCCTCCCCTCCACCCTATCCCAGCTGGAAAGAAATCCTTCACAGGCGTCCCCAGTGATTTACTTCCCTGCTCACGACATCTTGTTCCACCCCGTCTCTAACCATCCTTCTGCAGCTGCCCCTTCTTCTCTCCAGCTCTGTTCTTGTATGGGCCAAGGGCTCATCTTCAGTTTTCCAAATGCTGGCTTCTGCCTCCCACCTATGCTGGTGATATTCTGTCCCCATTGGTAATTTATATGCTACTTGTCTCTTCCATCTTCAATTGGATTAGATAATAAACTTCCTTAGTCTATAAAGAATCCATAGTGTGGTTTTCTTAGTATTTTTCTGAGCTTGAAGATTACAGGTTTTTTGAGGTTTTGAGGTCTGTGTCCAAAAAAGGAGGCAAATTTCAAATGTAATTTTTAGCCTTTTTTTTTTTTTTTTTAAATGCCCATATCCCAGAGCTTTCCAGTTCCAAGATGTTGCAGATTTGTATTTTTCCAAAGTATTTTTATGCCAGTTATCTCATGAAGTTCCTTGAGTTGGTTCCCATTTTAGAGCCAAGAAAATTAGGGTTTGTAGACTTGTGTGAGTTCCCAGAGTCTCTCAGTGTGGTGGGAAGAATGGCTGCAGGAAAGCCCATAGCTGTATCTTCAAAGCACATGCTTCAGAGGAAGACAAACCTTACTCTTTTTGTCCTCCTAGAATTTGTAACTGAAATCTCATAGAAGGACTCTGTATGACCCTTTTGTGTCTTCTGATTATCCTCTGTCGGTGGGATGTTTCCATCTTTGGCCACCCCTGATCCCACCAGAACCACATGGGATGGAGAAGGAGCTGCTCCTCAGAGAAAAGGGGAGTGCTGGGCAGAGAAAACCAGATGTTCACCACATCTCTCCCCTATAGGGCAATACCTCTGGACCATTGCCGGAAATGAAGAATTTAGCATTGTTATAAGTATAAAACAGGATTGATATTTCCAAGGCAAAAAAGAATCTGAGTCCCTTGGCAGCTAATAGCATTTGTGTAGTTTGCTAATGATGGGAGCCTTCTCTAGGGAAGAGCTAACCAAGCTATTTGCCAGGCCATTATGTGTGTGTGGGTGGGGAGGAGATGGCATACCCCTTTGGGTACCTGGCTTTAGTGCCCAAATAGTTTCTAGGGTAGAATGCTAAAAAAATGTGGAGTTTATGTTTTGAAAATGTCTTTGTTCACAATGCTAGTTCCCTTCACAGCAAGCATCATGGTGTAGTAGAGAGGTTTCATAAATTGTGTCCATGGTGCTAGGAGAATGAGAAAAAAGAGAGAAAATTAACTTATTCAAACTTAACAGCTTTTGACTGAGTCTTTGCAGATAAGAGAAACCTGATGAAATTTCAGTTAACTAGTAGTTGGTTATTGAATGTGACTGTGGGATGATGGAATTTTTGTTGTGCATGTGTGTATATAAACTGTGTGTAAACCAAATGATGAATTTGACCCTGTAATTTATTAATTCATTTAGTTACTATTTACTGAGGGCTTACAATTTGCTAGAGCCTGTGTCAGCTACTGAGAATTTGACAAGAATTCAGTTTGCAAGGCATCTGTAGTCATGTGAGGAATCTAAGACATGTGCATAAGTTGCTGTAGTAATAATAATAGCTATTTTTGTTGAATGCTTGCCATGCACCAGGCCTTGTGATAAATACTTCATATGCAGTAATTCATTTGTTTTTCTAGATAATCCTACAGTTTGTGTCCTAATTATTTCCATTTTAGGGACGAGGAAATGAAAGCTCATAGCGGTTATGTAACTTGGTAAAGGTCAGTCAGCCAGACGGTGGGGGCCAAGATGTAGACCTCCTGCACCTCTAGGGGAAATTTCATGCCAGGCTAATGTCTCTGTATTTCCTTCTGCTAGATCATAGATCATCTTCTTGTTTTTGTTAGCTCTCTAATGCTTGGATGGATTTTAAGAGTACTTCGTCCATGTTTTCTAGTTGTTCTCAGCAGCTGAGTTAGTCTGCATTGTCTTGTCATCAGGAGTAGAATCTGCTGTTCCGTTTTGCACTGCTTCAGCCTGAGCTGCTTGTGGGGCATCAGATGTGCCTCTGTTGCCTACACTTGATGCTGGAACAAGGGCCTGTTTGGCAGCTCCATTTGCTTTGGAAGTGCAGAGATGAACTTTCCCTTACAGGCTTAATCACACTCTTCATGTGTGTCTTCCATAGGCATTACTCATAGAAACAGATCAATTTTTAATTTTTCTTACTGCAGACGCTCAGTGTCTGATTCATGCTTGTGCTGTTCTGAGGTATAATAAACCTTTCAAGGAGACTATTTTTTAAAACTTATTTAAGATAATTTAGCATTTGAAGATTTGAAGGCTCTAAGTAGAAAATTATTTAATTCTTTTTTATCTCAGTTGAATATTTTTTTGACATCCTGAAAATTGAATTACTTAAGGGAACATACCTTAGTAAATGATGTTTAAGAGAAGTTTTTCTATTTTAAAAGAAAATCTTGAACCATTTCTATTATTCTTGGTTAATTATAAGTTTTTGCAAAGAGATATTAGGGATAAGGCCTTGAGTCTAAGTGACTGGGAATTTGGAAATATCTTTTTTGTATCAAAAGTAAACAACTCTTCATCTTATCACAAGAAACTTTATTAATAAGAAATTACTTAGTTGAGTTTGTTTGCCATGTGCAACCATTTAAGTTTTGTTTCCCAACAACCGTGTTATAGTAAAAATGATAGTAGACTTGGAATCAAAGCCACTGAGTGTGAGTTTCAGATCTGCCACCCAGCCATCCATCCATCCACCTACCCACCTACCCATATATCCACCTATCCATCTTCCCACCCACCCACCCATCCATCCAACCATCCATCCAATCAATTTTACTAAATGTCCATTCATGTGTGGTACTATGTCTTACATCAATTTCAGTTATTGCTAATATGACCTTGGGCAGGTTATTCATTGCTCTTCTTTAAAGTGAGGCAAGTTTATAAACTATAAAGTGCCATACGATATGAGTTGACACCTTACCAACCTCACTTTCTACCATTTGCTCTTTCATCTCTGCTGTTTTCATGCATGTTAAACCTCATTTTCTATCATTTGCTCTTTCATCTCTGCTGTTTTCATGCATGTTAAGCCAAAATTAGTATTAACTTTTAGCACTTGCACAGATTGCCTCTGGTTGGTTGTTCTCTTGGCCTGGTTTACACTAGAAGTCTATCACACTTGACATACTCACAGGTATACTTCTACATGCCAGCTGGTTTCTGTTAGGGAACTTAAACTACTTGAAAATAACTTATTAGGAGAAAATCTCTTTATGTTCTTGAAAAATAATAAAACTATAAGTCAAGCAACTCACTAATTCAGCTGGGGTCTTCTCTTCAGTTAATGGTAAGGAATTAGAGGGTGACTGAGGTCCAGATCAGGCAGTGGCCTTGGAGACCTGTGCAGACTTCAGCATTTACTCTTGGGTAAATTGGGCACTGTGGGAAGAGCAGGTGTGATTTATACTTCGGTAGGCTACCTCTGCCCACTGTGTGGAGAGTAGATGGTACAGGAGCGAGGGTGACGCGAGAGAGCAACCAGGATGGAAACGGCAGTGACTCAGACCAGGGTGCTGGCCATGAAAGCCATTCGCGGATGTGCTCTGAGAGCTAGCAGGATTGGACGTGGGGTGTGAGACACAGAGAGGACTTACCGATCAACCGATAGCTAATGTTAACAAATGAGACCAGGAGGCAGTGACTGGTCCTTGGAGGTTTAAATATGGTCCCGTGGCAGAGAGTGGTGGCTGCTTGAAATTGGGAGATGAGGTGGCATTTAGACTAAGATAGAGTGAAAGCGGATCTGGCCACAAAGTGGCGGAGAAGCGTCCCAGCCTGAGGGAGCAGCCCATGCAGAGGGCCCGAGGAGAGGGATGGGCTTGGCATGGTCCGAGCTTAAAAGGAAGGCTGGGGGGCCTAGGGCCGTCAACTGAAGGCGGAAAGTAGCTGTCCTTGTTCAGGAGTGGTACATTCTCTGCTTTTTATGCATAGTAGGCGTGGATGTGCGCTCATGGAAAATTCATCAGGCAGTTGTAATTAATACAAGATAGGATAGTAAGGACAGAAACTGGAGTTGGAGTGCTCTTCCAGTTACTATTTTCTTTCCAGAGATAGGGTCTTGCTGTGTTGTCCAGTCTGGTCTTAACTCCTGGGCTCAAGCAATCCCCCTGTCTCAGCTTCCACTAGTTATTGTTTTTAAATAAAACCATCTACATTAAAAAAAAATCAAGCTAACTTACAATTTTTATTCTTCTTTTTTAGATGGAATCAGTGTGAGTGGCTTTCCTCTGTCCAGTCCTTTTCGACAAGTCGTTCGGCCCCGAGTGGAGAGCAAACCTGTGAATCCATCTGAGAGCAGCAAAGCTGGTGACTTCAGCCATGTGAAGGTGAGTCGGTTCTATAGAAAGCTAGTCTGCCGAGTGCCTTTCGTGGTTTCTGCAAAGCTTTTTCTGAAGCAAAGTTTTGAGTGTTTTTCAGAAGGGAAAGGAAGTATGTATTTGACAGCTGCTTTCTCAGTATTTTTCGTTCTTGTACAATGTTTTGGAAATCAGTTACAATGAAGCTTAAGTGCGTTGTGTTTTGGTGTTGCAAACTCTTGTTTCCTTGAAACATTGAGATTTTGCGGGCTGACTCAGAGTGCAGTGATTAAAGTAGAATATTTCCTGCCTTTTCCCTATTCATTTGAAAAGTTTATTTATTGCATAATTATTCTCAGTTCAGATATTTATCCCATACATTTTTCTTAATCGTTTGTCAGCTCTTTCCAGTCGTTGGTGAATAAGCACCGAGGAAGCCAAAATGAATATACCAGTAACAAGTGAATGTCAGTACAAAGTTGAGATGCCTTGGGGCCTGAGCCCCAGCAGGAGCAGAGACAGCTGGCTCCAAGGAGAGGTCTGTCCTAGAGCACCCAGTTTTTGTGTCATCGGCATGTGGGAAAGCGCTGGCTGTTTGAGCCTGCCTGGCGGATAGTGTGCATGGCGGGTGGACAGAAGGTCTTAAGAGCTGAGACTGGGCAGGCCGCACAGTCGCTTTCAGGCGAGCATGTGTTTAGGGCCAGCCTTTGGAATGCTGTTTGTAATCCTTATGCCAAAATTAAGAGGTGCACTGACTGGTTAGGACCATAAGAGTGACTTAGCCAAGATGCTTGTGAGTTAGGACACAACAGATTTTGAGGGATCGGGGCTGCTCTGAGTAAACCCAGGTGAAGGGTAGAGGAATGTGAGATTGCTGTCGAAGGTAAGGTCGCGGCCAGTTGTGGCTGACAGAAGTCGTATCAGTGGATCAAAACCATAAGGAGCTAGATTGCGGGGGAGGGTCTTCTCCCTTTTTCTTTTCTCTGCAGTAAAGAAAGGGGGTGTTGGTATAGCTGGGAGCCTCCGTCACTGGGGCGCTGCTTGGTTGCTGCGTGGTGGGCTCTCGTGTTAGCCAGGGGCTGGGTGTGGGGCGGAGATTCCCGGCAGAGGGAGCACAGGCACAGAGGAGCAAACCGTACGACACACATGGAGACACAAAGCGTAGGATGCTGCTGGGGTGGGGTTGGGACAGGGAGGGGTGGGGAGGAGGCTGGAGAGGGGACTTTCCGCCGGTTTCACTCCACCCTCAGCCTTCCTATACCCTCATCCTCGCCACCCTTGGACTTTGTGTTTATGTACCTCTGCATCATTACCTTTGCCACTGAAGCTCAGCCCAGTGTACGGCTTCAGCTCCTGTCTGCCACCGAGAGCAGCCGACAGGCTTCTCTCTTACCGGTAGTGACACACATGGTCTCCTCTGAGAGCTGTCAGGCATGTTGCCGGTGGCCACGATGGCTTTCTGGAGACAGCAGTAGCTTTGGAGTGAGGAACGTTGAAGGAAGGAAGGTTTATGTCACCCAGGGTCTGTCTGCTGCTAGTGACGTCTCACTCAGCTAGTGTCTTGTTTCGAACAGATGATCAGTACTGGTTTGGTAGTAAGACCATTGGTGGTGGGCAAAAGCTAAAGAGATGGAAAAGAAATGCCCCTCAGGAAATCAGGGGGAGAGTGCCTCCCTCAGAAACTGCTAGTTTTTCCTGTGTATGGGCCATACTTTCCTTTTTCTTTGCATGTTTCATAATTTTTTGTGGAAAGGTGGACCTTTTAGCTAATATATTGTAACATGTTGGATTCTCAACCTCCCTTCCTTCCTTGGGATGGTGGTTGTTGCTGCTCTTATTTGTTTGTTTGTCCATTTGTTTGTTAATTTGCCTTGACTTATTTTTGTGGAGTCTGTTTCCCCCCCAGTGTGCAAAGTCTCTGCTTGTTTGTTACTTTCTAATTATTATTTTTATTGTTCACCTGGATTCCTAGGCCTTACCCCAGGTTGAGTGGGGCTTAGGGATCCAATATGTGATTAGAGTTGTGCTTAAACACTTTGATTCAGTGAGGCTTCCACCCCTCACCAATGGAAGTACATGTGCCTTGGGGAATACCTGGTTTTTCCTCTCTGAATTCATAAGGCCTCACATTGAGCCAGGGACCAGTGGCTCACTGGGACCTTCTCTGGTTTCTCCTGAGCGTGTGTGGGCTTCTGCATGTGCAAGCCACCAGGGATACATGTGGCGCTACCAGGCCTTCTTTTGCTCTTCTTTCTTCCTTTTTTTTTTTTGAGACAGAGTCTGGCTCTGTTGCCCGGGCTAGCATGCCATGGCATTAGCCTAGCTCACAGCAAGGCTCAAGCCATCCTCCTGCCTCAGCCTCTTGGGTAGCTTGGACTGTAGGTGGCCTGGCTAATTTTTTTCTATTTTTTGTAGAGATGGGGTCTTGTTCTTGCTCAGCACTCAGACTAGTTTCGAACTCCTGAGTTCAAGAGATCCTTTTGCTTCGGCCGGGCAGAGTGTTAGGATTACAGGTGTGAGCCACCACGCCGGGCCTTTCTTTTCCTCTTTCATGCACGGGATCTTTCTGTTGAATTTCTGGCTGTTCTGTGCCATTTTGTTGTTTGTCCCAACTAGTTTTGTGACTTCAGGTGAGCTACAATGTGAGCATTCCCTGATTGTTTGCTCCTGAGATCTACAGTTATTTTTGATGACACCCTTGGACATGAGTTTTCCACTCTCTGTTCCAAAAAAATTCAGCCTATTCCAGCAGGAGCTGCCAGTCTTCCTCCTGCCTCCCCTGCCCAGGCTGGGCTCGTGCACTGAGGAGCTGGGGTAGGCGGAGCGCAGGGAACAGCCCCTGGCTAAACGCAGTCTCCCTTATTCTTATCAAGACCAAGTAGATTTCCATGAATAAATTCTTCTCAATTTGTCGTGTGCCTTGGCTCAGTTTGAAAAGTCTTTAAATGATTGTTCTTGATGGCTTTGTCCGTTTATTTTTATCTTTGCTATCTGGACAGAGGTTTAGCCACATTTCTCACTAAGCCATTCTGGAAGTGCCTGCCCTCAGCCCCGAGGATGGAATGAAAAATGCTCATTTGGAAAGATGTTGCTCTGAGCCCATTAATATCTCAAGTGTTTATTTCCTAAATGTTGACAGAGTAATAGAAAGACTTAAGTTTTATAGTAACTTCCGGCAGCTCTGCTGGTTTTTTTGGTGTGAGAGCTGGTGAACTTTTATATGTAGATCATCAGTGTGCTTTTGTCTGAGTGCTTGAACTCCTTATAGCCTTCTCTATTACTTTGTTCAATGTGTGATTCCTTGTATTGTTTATTTCCCTTTATTATAGTAGGGATTGGCTGGCATGGGTATACTTACGAAATTTGGGGGGACACCAGGGTGCTTACATTTGTTTGTAAACTGTTCTGATGCCACTGTAGCGTGCTGCATTTATTTGCATTATGATTTCAGACACAGTTTTTTGGACTCTTCCATGGGAAAGGAGCCCGATTAGTATCCACTCCTTTGTCTCTCCACACTCAAATCCTGTCAGAGGCTGTCCACTGCCACCGACACCTTCTCCACGGGGCAGCTCCACTCTCAGACTCCAGTTGTCCCCTAGAGTTTACTTTTCAACCTCACGCTGCTTTGTATTTTCCTTTCACCCTTTCTTGTGCTATTCCAGACCTCTTCCCAGGTAGAGGCCAGAGACGAGGTCTTCATTTTGCCTGTCCCTCCATCCGTTTTGCATGGATGCAGTGGGGCCAGATGTGGCAGCTCCACCATATACCACTCACTGTGTTCCTGTGCCTCTGGCCCTGAGCATGTGTCCGGTGCACTGGGAGGTGCGTTCCTTTGGACAGGTTCCTATCCCAGTGGTGCTGACTCTCCATCGGTGGGGCTGGGTTCAGGCCCCTTTCTGACCCACCCTCACTCTGCCTGTTTGCTTAATTAAAGCACAACATATATTGTGTTCCAGTTGTGGGTCAGCTATGATGCTTGGCCCTGGAGGGTGAGACACAGTGATTGAATTCAGGGGCCTACTTTTTAGGTGCCCTCTAACCAGGGGGGCTGCCATATAAGTCAGCAACTGAAATATAGTTAGTACTGTGCAGTCACTCAGCATTGTTTACTAAGTACCTACTATGTGCTGCCAGATGATGGGCACATAGGGATGCATCAGACAGCTCTTGACTTCAAGGAACTCATGGACTGGTTGGCAAAATAGAAGGAAAAAAAACAAGAAAAAACAACTAGAATATAGGTAATGCTCATTGCTATGGTTGTGCAGAGGAAGTCAAGGAAGGCTTATCAGAGGAAGTGGTACTTGAATGGTATATTGAAGGAAAAACAAACTGGAGTGAGCCAGCAAACCAGGGTGGAAGAGGGTATTCCTGAAGTTGGAAATGGCATGTGCAAAGGCACTGAGGTCTGCATGTGCATAGCATGCTGCTGTGTGTCTGGTGTCCTGGAGCACAGGGAACATTGTGCAGGGCTGAAGGGAAGTTGTGGCCAGGCTGTGAAGGGTTTCGGAGGCATGCTAAGTTCATCAGTTCCTTCCTTCATTTATTTGCTCATACTTCTTTTGGGAGCTTCTAACACATCTCAGGCAGTCTGTTAGATGATGAGAGGATTTTTCTTTCTCCTATAGGATAAACTCTTATAGCTTAGTGTAAAGTTTCAAAATTCAGGAAATATTGTTCACATGTGGTTGAGTAATGGTGCCTATGACATGAATTTTGTTTTCTTCAATTGGATGTTGCAAGAGTGAATGTGGTGTTTTTCTGTTTGAATGATGATAAATCTATATAGATATAGATGAATGTTTGTAGATGTATTTAAATGTAATTATTTAAATATTACCATTTACCAAGTAAGTCCTGTGTATCAGGCACTTATGTATAAATTGTCCTTCTAGAGTCTATGAGAGCTGTTTGAGTAGATGGTATTATCATCCAGTAAGAACATCGAGGCTCCTCGAGGTAATGTCACACTATCTAAATCACACCTATTGGTCTCTGTCCATTGCACTGTGACACCTTCTTCTCTTACTACATCTTTTCCCTGAATTTTACTTGTGGATCAGAATCCCAGAGCCTCTCTATTCTGCACTCAAGCCCCTTTATGCTTCAACCCAATGGACCATCCAGTTTGTTGATTCTCTCTGTCTCAGAACTCCCATTCTACCCCTCAGCCACACTGAAATTCCCGTCGTTTCCATCGAATGTTCTGGGACCCTCCTCCACTGGTATCTTTTCCTGGGAAACTGAGAGTAAAAGAATTAATATTTACAGACTGTGCTCTATGGGCCAGGAACTGTGCTCAGTGCTTTACATTCCTAAGTTTACTCAATCCTTGCAAGTATCCTATGAGTGAGTGGAGAAACTGGAGTTTAGGGAAGACTTGCCCAAGTTCATGGAGTTGGTGGGTGGTGGAGTAAGGGCGTGGATCCACATCCTTTCTACTAATCCTCATCCTGGGGTTCAACCCTAAGAAGGATAGGATTCGACACGAAAGGTCAGAGAAGGGCATTCCCGGTAACAGACACAGCACCATCAAAGGCCAGCAGGGTGGGGTGTTGGGAGCCATCAGGGGTAAAAGGGAGCAATTCAGTTTGCCTAAGATCCATTGGTGCTGACTGTGGTGGTAATTTCAAACCTGTGAAATTAAGTGGCATTTTCCTCTTGTCAAGATTTGTCTTCTGTGGTAGAGCTGAGCTTCTCTGAGGAGCGGAGCAGGACCCGTGTTTAAGTGAAGTGGCCAATGGTGCTATCTGTGGGGGCATCTGGCACCATGAGTTTGTTACAGAGCCCTTCTCCCTGAAGCAGGAATGATGCGATTTAATTGGAATCGTGCTAAACCTATAAAATTATCACCGAGGAATGGCGTAGCCATGGAAACAAGTAACTCAGTGAAAGCTGCTGCTAGGGAGCACCCCAAGAAGTGGGAAAAGATAACATGTGTTTCTTCAGATTTTCCAGAAAGATGTCTTCCCCTGTTTAGCTAGCAGTGATTGTATCTGTCCATGTTCAGGACTATTTTTCCTGCATACCTTGTGAAGACTCTTCCAGGATTGAAAATAGAGATTGTGTAAAGTGGATGCATATTAGAAATAATATTTATATAAGCCAGAGTCTACAGTAAAGCCTCTCTGACTCTCAACTTCCCTGTTTGTAAAATGGAACAATAATGCTTCCTTCATAGGGTTGTTGGGAGGCTTAAGTAATAAAAGAGCCTGGCAGGGGAAGGAAATAAAGCAGGGCCAAATCAATTGTGACTTCGTTCTTCTTTGTAAAGAGAAAAATGAGATTTGGTCAGTGAGCCCGGGTCAGTCGCTGACCTGCTGGTTGTTAACAGCAAGAGCAGCTCCGGAATAAGCAGGGCTATGGGGTCACCCCCGTGACCTGGAGTCTGGTCTTTGTCCAGATCAGCTGTGGCCCTTAGGCCAGTTACTTAGTGCTACTTAGCACTGCTTTCCCCAACAATAAAGTGAGGCTAGTGTCTACCTTCTAAGTTGGATACAACGTGCATATAATATGTCAGCATGACAAGGACAGGGCAAGGGCTCCTGAGAGGGGCCAAAGCTCTGGGGTGCTTGTCCCAGGCTTAGGCTGCAGAAATACCCAGGCAGCTGGAGGCTTTTCACCTGAGTTGGACTGTGCTGTGTGTCTCTAAAGGCTACCTGTAGCTTTTCCCATCCAAAGCATCCAACTCACAGCCCCCAGAGCTGGACTACATGGAGATGTGGGAGCCAGCTGAGCCCTGGAGCAGACAGCATTTTGAGAGGCTGGAATGACTGCGGAATAGTCAGAGAGCCAACTCCAGCAAAGACTGCTGCAGCCATTTATCATAGTGTGCTCTCTGGCTGCTAAATAGATTCCATTCTCTCCTGCGTCTACAATATTGCTCTGTAAACACTTCACACCTGCTTATAGCTTACTGGAAAGCAATTCTGAAATCCTAACAAAACCAGAGTTTTCCAGGAGGCAGGGGCCAGGCCCTCCCCTAGGCTCTGTGCACATTTGGATTTGGAGAGCTTGTGGGTAATTTGATCACCCTTGTCAACAACATCTTGCCTTTTAAAATTTCAGCCGTTAGGCATAATAGCTACAGTTTCATTCATGGGCACCTCCCATGGGATCCAGGGATTGTGCTTCAACTTTAAGAAATTAGGAAAACATGTGGAAATTAACCTAAAGTAAGTAGAAAAGGAAATAATAAATAAAGACTAGAGCAGAAATCAATGAAATAGGAAACAAAAAACCCACTATAGACCAGGCAAGCAAAGCTTGTTCTTTGAGAAAAATCAGTGAAATTTATCAACTTCCAGCCAGATTAAATAGAGAAAAGACACAAATTACCAACATTAGAAATGAGAGAGCTGGAATCACCACAGATTTTATAGATATTAAAAGGATAACAGGGATACATTATGGACAACTTTATGCTAATAAATTTGAAAACTGAGATGAAATTACAAATTTCCCGAAAGACACAGTATATCAAAGCTTACTCATAGAAAGAAATAAATAACCTGAATATCCCTATGTCCATTAAGGAAATAGGATTTTTTTTGTTAAAATCTTCTATAGAGAAAATTCCAGGCCGAGATGGCTTTATTCATGCATCTTACCAAACATTTAAGGGGGAAATAATATGAAATCTACGTAAACTCTTCTTTCAACTAAAAAAGAAGGAATATTTCTTAAGTAATTCTATGAGATCGACATTACTCTGATATCAAAACCAGATACAGGATTATGGAAAAAAACTTCCCAAACCAAAAAACAAAACCACTGGTACTGCAGACCAATAGCCCTCCTGAACATAGATACAAAATTTTTAGCAAAAATTTAGTGTATGCTGTTCAAAAATATGTAAAATATTGACTGGAATTTCTCTGAAGAATGCAAGGTTGGTTTAACATTAAAAAAGCAAAAAATGTTATTATCCGTATTAACAAACTAAAAAAGGGAAACTATATAAGCATCTCAGTAGATAATAGAAAAAACATTTGACAACATCCAACATCTATTTTCAATAAAAACTATCAGCAAACTAGCAATGGAAGGGAACTTCCTCTACCTGATTATCTGCATTTACAAAACCCTGGCAGCTACCCTTACCCTTGATGGTGAAAGGCTGATTGGGCTTCCTGAGGTCAGCTGCCCTCACCTGCTCACCTGGCTCAGACAGGGCATGCCCTCTCACACTGCCAGTCTGGTACACAGGCTGTCCACTCTGATTGGACATTCTTTCTCACTTCTTTGCATTCCTGGCATGTTTCTAAATCCTCCTTCTGGGCAAGTTCTGAAGTCACCTGGTCTGCCCAGCCTTCCTCCACAGGTGGCAGGCACATGGAGCCAGGCCCTTCTCGTTGTGTCCTTGCTTAGCTCTCTGTTCCCACCTGTTAAAAGGCTTACCGCCTTTTCTGTTGTCATTGTTTACTTATATCCCTGAGTTCCCCTTAGCTGTAAGCTCCTCATGGCCACGGACTTGTGAAGTGTGCCTTTGAGGGGTGTGTGTGTATCTATATATAGATTGATTGAGACAGGGTCTTGCTCTGTCACCCGGGCTGGAGTGCAGTAGCGTGATCATAGTTTGCAACCTCAAACTCCTGGGCTCAAGTGATCACCTGGCCTCCATCTCCCAAGTAGCTGGGACTATAGGAATGTGCCGCCATGCCTGGCTAATTTTTCTATTTTTTGTAGAGATAGGGTCTTGCTCTTGCTCAGGCTGGTCTTGGACTCCTGGCTTTAAGTGATCCTCCTACCTTAGCCTCCCAAAGTGCTAGGATTACAGGCCTGAGCCACCATGCCCAGCCTAGTAAATACTTTTTGATCTCGATATTCCAGATGGCCAGGTCAAATACTCCCTCTCCATGGAGTTGTCTGCAGGTTCTCATTAGTGAGTCAGAGCAAGATAGTAAAGCACACTTCTTGTTAATCAGAGTTAATCTTAGCTTTGAAGTGCTTCAGAATCCCAACAATGGGATGATATGTCCTATAAAAATATTTTATATTACTTTAGCTTATAAAATAAAGAATTTTGTAATGTTCATAAAGTTCTTATATGCTTTTAAAATTTTAATAATTATAGTTACAAATGGACTGACTGGAAGATTCTGCAAAGAAAACTTATGAACAAATGTATTTAAGTTGTTTTAAAAAGATCTTATGCTATGCAGCAAAATAGCATTGTTTCTTAATGAAGCTGTGTTACAGGTTGAAAATGGTTCCTGTGAGCCTTTTGGGACCTGGGGACAGCAGAATTAAAGTTCGCATCAGCTGTGAGGAGAACATATATTATGGCTATATTCCCTAACCCCCGGGCTGTGAACTGGGACTGGTCTATGGCCTGTTAGGAACTAGGCCCCACAGCAGGAGGTGAGTGGCAGGCAAGCAAATGAAACTTCATCTGTATTTACAACCACTCCCCATTGCTCACATCACTGCCTAAGCTCCACCTCCTGTCAGGTCAGTGGGCATTACATTCTCCTAGGAGCATGAACCCTACTGTAAACTGCAAATGTGAGGGATCTAGGTTGCTCACCCCTTATGAGAATCTAATGCCTGATGATCTGAGGTGGAGCTGAGTCCGTGATGCTAGCATTGGGGAGCGGCTTCAAATATAGATTATCATTAGCAGAGAGGTTTGACTGCACAGAGACCATAATAAATCAATTGCTTGCAGACTCATATCAAAACCCTATCAGTGAGTGGTGAGTGACAATATAATAATAACAGAAATAAAGTACACAATAAAGACAATGCACTTGAATCATCCCGAAACCATCTCTTGCCCCTGGTCCATGGAAAAATTGTCTTCCATGAAACCAGTCCCTGGTGCCAAAAAGGTTGATGATCACTGTATTATGCCATTTATTCACTGAACATTTACAGAACCCTGATGTGTATGAGGTACTGTGGCTGCAGGCTCAGTAAGATGGACTTACCGCCCTTCAAAAGCTTACAGAGAGCTGGGCAGGAATGTGCATATAAGCATCAAAGCCCAATAGTGTTCTTGTCGTAAAGGTATGCAGTTGGTACTACTGACTTCTTTGGGGACAGGCAATACTGTAATTATCTGTTTATGCCCAGGGCATTAGTGCAATAATCTGTTTGCTGGGTGGGAAAAGGGGTGGGAGCGAAGGGAAGCGAGGAGAGGAGAGAAACAGCATGGGAAAGGCAGGGGAGGCATGGGAAGCGGGGTGGGGGAGATGCACCCCGAGCAGGAGGATTTGGGAAGAGTGAAGGTTGCAGGGTGAGATTCACCAGGCAGACAGGTGATGGGGAAGACAGCCTGCAAGGTGAAGTTGCTCTCAGCACTTCTGTACTAGATGAAGATAAGGTGGCTTGAACGTATTGGGTAACTCGCCCAGAATCACCCCAATAGCAGCGGGTCATCAGATGGCAGAACTTGTAGTCCCAGCCCTTCACAGCTGCCCCTGAGCTGCTTCCCAGCTGGCACCCGAGGATGGCAAGCAGTTGAACACGCCAAGGCCAGGGAGGCATGTGGGACAGAGAGGGGAGGGATCTCATGTCAGGGAGATTTAGCACTTTAACAGTTTACAGATAACTTCCCTCATGACTACAACTTCACATTGTTCAAGTGGAAATTACTGAACAGCTCAGAAAGATTAAATAATATGCCCAAGGTCAAGCAGTTGCTAAGTAGAAGTTAAAATTCAAGCCCAGAAATGTCTGAATCCACAGCTTGTGCTATTTCCATGATATCATGCTGCCCCTCTATATATAATTTCTAAGTTGTAAAACTTATGGGGTATACAACATTCTCTATTGATTCAAGCCATATTTATAGAGCAGTGGAGTATAAGCTTTTTAGGCTATCTGACCCTCAGTTTCCAATCTGTGAATTGCAGATAATAATACTTTCTCCTGGGCTATTGTAAGGAGTTAAGCGTCTGCTATTAGCCCTGGTAGATAAGAAAAGCTTACAAAATGGCAAATCCAATTCAGTTCTAAATTATTTCTAATCTGTCCCAGTAATAGTTACAGACACAGGGAATTTCTTTCTATAAAGTTTAAGCACAAAAGCTTCAAAGGAATCCTTTAATCTGCTCAACAATTTCAAAACTTAATAAGAAATGTAGACGTAAGAGATGAGAGAGTCTGCTGCATGCGGAATTCTAAAACAAATGTTCAGGACAGAGAGAGGTCAAAGGAATGATCCTTGAGGTTCTGTGACACTTTAGAACTTTTGCCTTCCGTGATGATGACTGCTCATCTGAACCCTCTGCAACGTCTCATCTAATTCATTCATTCAACAAATATCTAGTGAGCAACTAATACATGGCCAGTTCTGGATGCTGGGGGTATAACAGTGAAGAAGACAAAGTCCCAGAGCTCACATCCTGGCAGAAGGGACAAACAGCAAACAAACGCCGGGTTGTGATAAGTGCTATGTAGAAAAGTAAAGAAATGGGAGTGTACGCTGCTCTTTATTTCAGATAGCTCACGAGCAAATTGCTGCAGAGATAGCATGTAAGAGGGGGAACATGACCATGCAGGCTGTTCGCAGCCTGTGTCGGTGATGATTGACTGTGCTGGAGTCAGGACATTATGTGGAATGTCAGCATCAACTGCCAACATTTTAAATTATTTATATGCCTAATTTTCCCCAGTAGATTGTCAGTTAATGAGAGGTAAGGATGATATTGTGTTAATCTTTGCATTCCTAGCACCTTGTACAGGGGCTGACACAGAGTAGGCTCCCAGTAAATGTCGAATGAATGGACAAGAAAATGAAATGGCTTCTAAAGAATTGCTATGCTCTCTCAATTCGTTTTCCTGTTGATCATGTGCTACCTCTGATCATACCAGTGCCTTAAGGCAGTGGCTTGTAAATGTCAGCATGCGACAGAATCACTTGGAGGGCTTGTTAACACACAGCTTGCTGGGCCCCATTTTCAGCAGGTCTGGATGGGGGTCTGGGAATCTGCATTTCTAATAAGTCCAGGTGATGCTGCTGCTGCTGCTGCTGCTGCTGCTATGAGGACCCCACTCTGAGGACCACTGCTTTACGAGATGAAATATTTTTCAATTTGTTTTGCATTTTTTATTGTCTATGGATCTAGACTGTACGCATCCTTAAGAATATTTCTGGACCTTTCTGATGTAGCTCACAGAGATTGGCACAGGGTGGGCTTTCTCTAAGTATTTCAGTTTGAGGTGCCTCAGTGACTGATTTATAGTACCTGGATTCCTGAGAAGCAGTTTTCATAAGCATTTGTGATATAAGTTTTAACATAACAAAAGCATACAATTAAAATTAAATCTAGGCATTAAGATGCTTGTTTTGGGGAAGTGTAGAAATACACATCTAGCAAATGTATAAACCCGGCAGTCCTGCTCTAGTCTAAGGCATTTCCACAGGTTAGGATGAATAGCAGCACAGCACCAGAAACCTTCAAATCTTTGAGTGTGAGAGCCTGTCGCCAAGAAGTGTCTGGTGATTCATCTGCGATGTCTATAGGAACTGTGAGGCACCTTCTCAGTGCTAGGTAAGACTTGTGAACTATTATCTCAAAACCAGCTTCTGCCCACTGTATTCAGCATGATTCATCTGAAGACAATGGAGAATAGAAACAGTAGGAAGAAAAGTGTTCTTTTACTGCATTCTTGCCAAACAAGAAAATTGAGTTAGGTTTGCTATTCAGAATGACTGACAGAAAGCAAATATGTTTGCCTTGGGTAAGGACATTTAGGTGACATTATTAGTTCCTAAAAAATCCAAAGCAGTTTAAACAGAGATGACATCAAACAAAAGAATTCTATCCCTCACCCCCTTGAAATATCTCCACTATGGAAAGAGGCAAAACAAAGGAGGAAAAAAAACTCCGCATTTATCTGGCTTCAGACAGATCTAGAAGGAACCTCAGCTTTTTACCAGCTTTGTCATAGTAGACAGGTTACTTCAAGTCACCTGTGAAATGGAGATAATCCTTAGTAATATCAACGAGAGTTCTTATAGTGAAGCAGATTACACAGAACCAACTGCAGAAAATGACCGGTGTCCTGGGCCTGAAGAGAGGCAGCGACTCTTGCATCCCCTCTCTGGGCCCAGAGGTCCTGTGGTATCACACCATTGCTTGATGGAGTCATCAGCAGTCTGTCATCCCACTAAACCCAAAGCCTCACAAAGGCAGAAAATGCTATTTTACATTCATTTCACCTAGCAGACTATCTAGCACATTATGGGTGCTTTTTAAATGAGGGTTACTATTAAAAGGATCATGAGTGGCTTGTGAAGGAGGTAGGCAGAAAGGAGGAAGAGTCGTCCTTCCTGTCAGCAGAGTGGTGAGAAGGCATTCCAAGACAAGCGACCAGCCCAAGCAAAAACAAGAAGGAATGGACTTCTTTTACATATTTGGAGCAATTCTGCTGAAGTATGGCAATAAAAGATGAAATGAAAAATAAGGTGAGAGCACAAGTGAAGAATCCTGAATGCTACTTGAAAGATCCACACTCTATATATGGGCCATGGAGCCACCTTAGACCATAGGGAGTAATAACATATGACCTACCCTAGCTAAATTTATTGCCTTTGTAAACCAAAACTGAAATGTTCTAGGTTTTCTTCATTGCTCTGCCAAGGAAGAGAAAATACAGAGAATACAGAGGATACAGAGAATTTGTTGGTGTCCATCTCATGGACACCATGTCTTATGTGTAAGACATCCTATGATAAAGAAAATCATTCCTTTATAAATAACAGGCTCTAAGGAAAATTTAAAAAAATGTTTTTATTTCAGCATATTACGGGGATACAAATGTATAGGTTACATATATTGCCTTTGCCCTGCCCAAGTCAGAGCTTCAAGTGTGTCCATCCCTCAGACAGTTCACACTGTACACATTAGGTGTGAATATACCCATCCCCTCCTCCCCCACCACCTGCCCAACACCCAATGGATGTTACTACTATATGTGCACTTAACTGTTGATCAGTTAAGTCAATTAATACCAATTTGATGGTGAGTACTTGTGGTGCTTGTTTTTCATTCTTGTGATACTTCACTTAGTAGAATGGGCTTCAGCTCTATCCAGGATAATACAAGAGGTGCTATATCACCACTGTTTTTTTGTGGCTGAGTAGAACTCCATGGTATACATATACCACATTTTATTAATCCACTCATGTATTGATGGGCACTTGGGTTTCCATATCTTTGCAATTGTGAATTGTGCTGCTATGAACATTCGAGTACAGATGTCTTTTTTATAGAATGTCTTTTTTTCCTTTGAGTAGATGCCCAGTAATGGGATTGCTGGATCAAATGGTAGTTCTACTTTTAGCTCTTCAAGGTATCTCCATGTTACTTTCCACAGAGGTTGTACTTGTTTGCAGTCCCAACAGCAGTGTATGAGTGTTCCTATCTCTCCGCATCCATGCCGAAGTTTTAAGATGAGAAGCAAGACAGCAAATATAAGACCAGATGCAAAAAAAGAGTTAGATACAGTAGAAAATGCTTTGGATGACTTTAAAAGCAGTTCCATAACATGGAAAATAATTATTTTACCGTTCTGAACTTCTATTCTTAGTTTGCTGAGATTTTTTTTTTAAACCAAGAATGGATGCTGGATTTTCTCAAATGCTTTTTAATCTGTCTTTTGAAATGAAAATATAGTTCTTCTTAGTTTGTTAATATGGTCACTTACATTGATTGGTTTTAGGATGTTAAACCAACCTTGCATTCTTGGGATAAACCTTACCTGATCCTGATGTAGCATCCTTTTTACCTTCAAAACACATGAAATACTTAGGAATAAATCTGACAAATGGTGTGAAGATCTGTTCACTGAGATAGTCAATGGGGCAGATGGTGAGGGTCTGAAATGGAACCACAGAGGTGAGAGTAGCGAGGTGTGGCCACCTTTCAGAGGCTTCTCCTGTCAACAATACCTCATGATGCAAATCAGTGTGGAGCGTGAGGTTAAAGGACAAGGATGGCTGGCTACAAGGTTTGAGCAGGTGCTGCCTCTGGTACCTGAGACGGAGAATGGAGGAGGATTAGCCAGCAGGAGTGTGGATTCCGATGATGTTGTGCAGACCTGCCTGAACTGCCTGTCAGGATGGCAGGTAAACAGAATTTAGCAGGGCTTCTGGACTGGGATTCCATCTGTATTCTCATTAATGAATTTGAGTTGTACTCTTTGATTTTTAAAATAGTTCATGTCGTGCATTCATGAGTTAAAAATCTCTTGTTTTCAAGTGGGCCATGGAGTGGCAGTCGTCTGAAAATTTGTTTATTTAAGTTAAAGTTCTTAATCTTACCATTTCCTTTGGATCACAGCACTTAAAGAACATTAATACTGTATTAATGAGATTTACATAACACTCTTTTTATAAATGATGCTTTTAGTAATGAATGTTTTTGATCTTTCTAGATATTTAGTAGTTTTGGGTTCCTATTTCTGCAAAACAAAGAATAAATGAACACGTCTACTGTAGCCTTCAGGACATGGTTTCATGCATTATGCAGTATAAATGACTTCCTTTTGATAACTTTTGAGTTGTCAAATGATTTATCCATGTTTTTGGTAATCTTTGTATCTTCTAACCACCAGTGATACCTTGTTTAACCCCTGGTGACACTAAGAATTTTCTAGGCAGCAGAAATTTGACATTAGTCAAAGAAATAGAAACTTCAATGTTGCTACTTAATATGATCACTCTGCATCTAGTTTGAATATTTCACACATACTTGTTTCTTTTCCCTTTTTTGTCTTTTCCCTCCTTTTAACCTTCTATCTAGCATCTGGTTTAAATCCTCAGCATTTTTATGAAATTACTTTCCCTGGGAGTGTCTGTAAACTTTTCTCCCATGGTTGATCTTCTCACTGCCCTCACTCATCGTCCATCTTTTCACCAAATTTGAGACTGCTGGATGATGTAATTTCCCTCATGTGCCTCATTTCCCTCCACTTTGTGTGTGATATAAGTCTTCTGGCTTCTCTTTATGTTCTTAGTCTTTGAAGCTTAATACCCTGGTCTCGTAGATGATCCTTCCATCACCTGCAGTACCCAGCTAGCCAGGAAGTCCTGCAGGTTCTTCCCTATAAAAATCTCTAGACCATTGTGATCTTTTCCATGACCATACAGGGCCATGACCTTGGCTGAGCCCCTGCTTGCCTCCAGCTGAATTCCTTTGGTCTTTTGCAGCTGGCCTAATCTGTCACTTCTGTGGAATCTACCTGGCACTTGTCTGTTAGCTCAACCTCCCTGCAAGCTCCCTGATTTTTCACATCATACTTCCTGCTAGAGGACTTGATATTCGTCAAATGAAGTCGTCATTGGCATTATCATAAATGACAAGCATTTAGCACTGTCACTGTCCTGATCTCACTGAGCAGTATTGCCAGGCTGTTAGAGCATGGGGACATTTCAGAGGAACAGCAAACGTTTCATCATTACAGAAGCAGTGTCAGCAAAAACGAATCCAATAATGCAATTGAGACAGCAACACTGAAAGGAGTGAAATTTTACTGTCCTCCTGCCCAGAGATCACTGCTGTGAAACCAGAGTGTATGTCACTCTGGATCTTTTTTTAGTGAACACCCATACACATATACCCGTGTGCATGTTTTTCCCCTAAATTAAAATTAGATCACTATAAATACTGTTTTGTAACTTGCTTTGTTCAATTAGTGCTTTTCCATTTTCTGTTTCAGTAATTTTTTATTTCTTCTAAGATGCAGATGGCATTAAAATTTCTCCCATTTGACCCCAAAATTCTACTATAACTGTTTAGTCTGAATCAGTATATAATCAAGGACCACTCATTGCATCTGGTCACTGTGTTGCTTAAGTTTGTTTTAAGCTAGCACTGTTTATTTTTGGACACTGACTTGTTGAAGAGACCAGTTGTCCCGTAGAATGTCCTACCTTTTGGATTTGTCTAGTTGCTTCCTCACAGGTCTATTTGATTTGTTCCTTCTGTCCCCTGATTTCTCTTGAACTGGAAGTTGTATGTAAAGGCTTACTGGGTTTGGATGAAACGTTTTTGCATAGACTATTTCATAGGTGGAGTTGTACTTCAAGTTGGATCACCTAGAGATGCCCAGTCTCTGGCTGTCTCATCGTTAGTGGGGTTAAGATTGACTCGTGGATGGGGCTATGAAGTTCTGAGCCCACTGTGTTTTTCTTCTTGTAACTCGAGTATTCTGGGTGTCGATACTTTGGCAGTCATAAAAATGCATCAGCCATGCATCTAATGATTTTAAAATCAATTGATGATCTTTACTTGATTTAATAATATCCTTAAAATTTTATAAAATGTTTTTCTCTTTATTTCTTCTACTTCTATAAAGTGGCCTTATCTTACAAATTAGAACTTTCAGCTCAACTACTGGGGCTATTTGATTCCCCAGAAATACAGTGCCTACTAGAAAAACAGAAACAAATTCTGCTTTTTCTTTTACTTTCTAATTTCAAAGTAAGGAACTGTTTAAGAGCTTCTTCATATGGTGAGAAGTTAGGGTTTTATCTCCCCCACCTTTTTTTGGAGTATCATTTTAGACTCATGGATTTTCATTGATTCAATGTTTTGATCCACTTAGTCGTTATTCTTATTGCTCAAATTGTCATAATTGGCCAAAGAGAGCTTTCTTAAATTGGCTCCTGTGCCCTTTTGATATGATTTATTAATCTTTGAAAGGATTATTGCTTTTTGTTACAAAAGATGAGCTCTTTTCATCCCCCCAACAACCTGTAATGTATCAATATTTCCATTTGTGATGGGGAAAAACCTAGGCTAATAGCAGATACTTTATAACAGTTAATACAGTTAATGAGGCCACTCATGGTAGCTCGTGCCTATAATCCTAGCACTTTGGGAGGGCAAGGCAGGAGGATCACTTGAGGCCAGGAGTTCAAAACTAGCCTGGGCAACAATGTGACCCTATCTCTACAAAAAATAAATAAATAAAAAAATTAGCCGGGCTTGGTGGCATACACTTGTAGTCCCAGCTACTTGGGAGGCTGAGGCTGGAGGATTGCCTGAGCCCAGGAGTTGGAGGTTGTGGTGAGCTATGATGATGCCACTGCACTCTAGCCTGGGGAACAGAGTAAGACTCGGTCTCAAAAAAAAAAAAAAAAATACAGTTAATGAATGCTATTGTTGTGATCATTGTGGTCCAAACTCAGCTTTGTTTGACACCAGCATCTTTCCCACAGTGCTGGAACCTTCTACATTATTTTTTCAGAGCCCTCCCCACTCTGCTGTAGCTCTGACCATGTTGTTTCACAGTTAATTGAGTGTTTTGTCTCCCTTCCACTTGACATTGAGCACGGCTGAAGGCACTGTTGTATTTGTACCTGCCTTGCTGGTGTCCTCAGGGTGATGCATGCCTTTGCCACCATGCTGTTACCCTGTGCCTCAGCCTCCTTCCTCATCCTTCCTTTTGATAAGCTCTAGGATGATAACATTGACTTGGTGGTTGAGTGGGAGCCAGATGCATTGCATGACAATGTACCCAGCATTAAAATGATTCAGTTAAAGTATGACTGCATTTTAAAATGAAATATGAGGACCTGTCATCTAAAAAAACATATAAATGACAATGAGGTATAATGTTTGAAATTAGATCTGCTCTGGGGAATCAAAGATATTCTGTAGCACTATACACAGTAGACATTGAATAAGAGGATGAGAACTATATGATTTATTTTCTGGAAGAGTTTAAAATAAAATTTGTCAAATATCAAGTGAGTGTTAAAAAAAGGTCAACTGAGGCATCCTTGGAAGAATCCAGGAACGGTTTTTTTTTTTTTTTAAAACACCAAGCCAGATCAGTAGGTTAGCAATGTTTAAGAAATACAAGATAGGAGACCTTTTATCAAGAAACTTAATCTATATAAGTACACTATTAATAAAAACTTCCAAAAAAGAAATATGCTGAAACTATATAAAACTGCAAAATTAATTGTGCTGTAAAAATGACATTATAGTCTCCAATATCTATACTTCAGTTTAGAGGAAGCAAACTGGCTGGACGGGCTGGGAAATTCAGCCTGCAAGTTTACGTCTGGCCTAGACATGCTTTAAGAATATTTTATTTTGGATGCCTTTAGACAGGGTGTGTGCTTTCCTATCCGCCAGAGCCCCACTCCCTGGTACTTACATCTTGCCTACTTCTCGTGTTCTTCTTAGCCATCTGGCACTGAAAGTACTTGAACTTGTGAGCCCTGCACCCGGGCATTAGAACAGCACAGTAGTCTCCCCAGAGGGTATGTACAAGACAAGCCATTGGAACACAAGAAGAATATTATTAAATATATTTATTTTCATCTCATCCTTTTGAAAAGTACCTTTTTATTTTAGAATTGTTTTAGATGTACAGAAAATCTGCAAAGATAATACAGAGAGTTCTCATATATCCCTTACGAGTTTCCCATATTGTGAACATCTTACATTACTAGGGTACATTTACTACAATAAGAAACCCACTTTGGTGTATCACTATTAACTAAACTCTGTCCTTTATTCAGATTTCGCTAGTTTATCCACTACTTTCCTTTTCTGTGCCAGGGTCCCATGTGGGATAGCAGATGACCTTTAGTCTTCAGGTCTTCTTAGTCTCCTCTGGTTTGTGACCATTTCTTTGTCTTTCCTTGTTTTCCACCATGACCTTGACAGTTTCGAAGAGTGCTGGTCAGACATTCTGCAGAGTGCTCCTCACTTTAGGTTTCCCTGATGTGTTCCTTACAGTGAGAAAGAGCTGAGGCACCCCTCCCATCACAGTACATCAGCGGTGCCCACTTGACCCATTGCTGGCGATGTTGACCTTGATTACCTGGCCAGAGTAGTGTTTGCCAGGTTTCTCCATTGGGAAGTTGCTTGTTTAGTTGCCTTTCCATATTCTATTCTTGGGAAGCAAATTGGTAAGTGCAGGCCACACTCTGGGGCTGGAGCCAGGGGGATGGGAGGGTGGGAACTGAGCACTACCTTCTGGTGGGGGGAGTTCTAGAGAAATTATTTGGAATTCTATAAGGAGGATTTGTCCTGGTGTGGCATTGTTCCTAGGCCCCCTCAGTGGGTAGAGCTAGGAAACCCATGTATCTATACATATCTGTAATTATTTATGTATTTATCCACCTAGTTAACATCTATTTATGTTAAACACAAGCTTAGCTTAATCCAGTCCCACAGGGCTTGTTCTCTCTTCCCCTCTTGTTTACCTGTAACTTCCCTCTCTGTGAGAGGCTGGCCCCACCACTACCATCATAGACTTATTTGTTCAGTATACATGGAATTGTTAATCCTTATCTGTGAGAAGCAACTTTACCAACTAGAGTACAGAGTTTCTGTGCAGTTCCTTTGGTCTTTACTCGCACAGTTTCCAGTCTGAACACTGCCTTCCAACGTTACTGTCTCATCTCTTTTAATATTTATTTTTACATATGTTTAAAAATGTACCTGTGTATAATTTAAGTATACATATTGGGATTACACTCTCAGAAGTTTTTGTTAAAATTCATAGGCATGTACAGTCAGAAAATTAAAGATCAACAGATATAGATTATGGTACAAATGATGCAAAAATATAATATTTACATTTGACTTTGGGATCCTCAGTAGCTTATTGATTTTAACAGACATTTCTTGAGAAAGCAGCATGATGCAGTGGAAGGGAGAAAGGTTCTGGGGGATTAGATGGCCCTAGGTTCCAATTCTAGGTTGGCACCTACTAACTGTGTGACATCAGGCAAGTTACTTAACCTATCTGAGTAATTATTTCACCTGTAACTTGTATCTCACAAGACTGGCGTGTAGTTTGGAATATCTATATGTATTCATATATCTGGAATACTCTACACTTTTACTACTCAAAGTGTGGCTTACCAACAAACAGCATCAGCATCCCCTGGGAGCCTGTTGAAAATACAGACCCTTGGATCCCACTAAATTTGGAATCTGCATTCTCACAACCCCCCAGTGACTAGAGTACGTGTTAATGTTTGAGAAGCCCTGCCCTGTGCTGTACTTTGAGAAGCCGTGATCCACACAGTTCCCTAGCTTCACTCGTTCTTCTGAATTCTTACAGTGTGCCGGGCCTCAGCTGTGCTGGCATCTCCTCCATGAAGCCCTCCACTCACCCTCCTGCCATGTGCTGTCTGTTGCAGCATTTGCACTACCGTGCAATTGTCATTTGTTCCTCTCTGTCCTTCTCACTGTGGTATCCTTCATCTCAAACACAGCGTCTAGCACGTTAAATGTGCTCAATAAATATTTGCAGAATACAAGAATGTTCTTGGTTCTAGGCCAACTTCTGAGACTACCAGAGGAAAGAAATGGTTCTTGCCATTCAGGAACTCTTAACATAGGGCGGAGACAGACTTGAAGCAGACCTTCAAACCACGAGTCACAGAGATGCTGGGAATGCTCTGAGGATGGGAGCAGAGACAGTTTCCTCAGGATGGGTGTTGCTTACGCTGAGTCTGAGAGACTAGACAGTCCATACTCTGAGCTTCCTTCTCACCTCACTGCACAAGGCATCCTGGGCAAAACTAACATTCTCTTGTTTCTTGAACATTAATCTTGGATGCATTAGCAGGTGACAGCCAGTTCACCTGAGGTGCCCTCTAAGCCTCGGGGAGAGACTCTTCTTGATCCCTGAAGACTACCTGCCCTGCCCTTGTCTTTAGCCTGCACTGGCTCCCCCATGACAAATCTTGATTTGTTTTCTTTTGTTCTACACTCTTTTATATTCTGTGCTCTTGGAGAGATATGGCTATTTTGAGAAGCAACACGAAGCTCATTAAATGAAATATTCCTAAGAGGTGGATTGTGGCCTGAATATCAACATATATCTGATAAAGAAAAAGGAAATTAAAGCCCACATCGCTGTGTTTCATCTGGATAGTCCTTGATATTGAGGCAGGTGCGTCCAATAGCGAGACCACATACCGTGCAAACAGCAAGGAAGCCACCCTGGGTTTAAATCCAAGTTCCATTTCCTTATTCCTATTTCCTTGGGAAAGTTATTGTGCTGCTCTAGGTTTCAGGTTTTTCGTCTGCAAAGTGGGGAGATAATGCCTGCTCTGCTCTTTTCATAGGCCTTTTAAGAGGGTCAAAATGAAGTAACCGATATGTGGGGTTTTTTTAGACTGCAGCAATCTTATATTAGAATGCATAATTAGGTAGAATTATGATTATCAATTCCAAAGCTTATGCCCAGTTTATTTCCAAATTATCCTAAATATGTCCCAAATTTTTCTCTTTTCCTTTTCTCCCTTTTTCTCTTTCTCTTCCTTGCCCTCTTTCTCCTCCTCCTCCTCCTCCTTTCTTCGTCCTGATTTTTCCAGTCCAGTCCCCTACATTTTTATCAGTCCCTACAGTGCTCTGTGAAGCAGTGATCAAGTATGCTTTCATTTATGCATGTAGTTTACATTTATTGAGCATTACTTTGTTCCTGGCAATTGCTAGATGCTGGGGATACAAAAGATAAAACAGTACTTTCCCAAAAGGAGTTCATTTGTAAATTATTAAGTGTGTTTTAGTGTCACAGCTGTAATCTGTACAGAAGGCATGGTGGAGGGGTTTGTGAGTATCTGGGGCATGCATGCACCTGCACACATGGATTTTGAAGCTTCAAAGCACAGTTGATAGGTGAGCTGGGGATTGAAAGATGAGTATGTGTCCAGGTACCTTCAGGGGATGGGAGTGTGCTTAGTACATTTCATGAGCTCCATTTACAGTCTTCCTCCATATCTGTGGGTTCTTCAGCGTAATTGCAGATTGAAAGTATTTGGGGAAAAAACTGCATCTATACTGAACATGTACAGACTTTTTTTCTTGTCATTATTCTCTAAACAATATAGTATAACAACTATTTATATAGCATTTACATTGTGTTAGGTATTATAAGTAATCTAGAGATGATTTGAAGTATACGGGAGAATGTGCCTAGGTTATAGGCAAATACTACGCCATTGTATGTTAAGGACTTGAGCATTGAGGATTTTGGCATCCTTGAGAGATTCTGGAACCAATCCCCCACAGATACCGTTTGATGATGGTATTTCAGATGGTCTGGTGCAAAGGAGTGCAGGCCAGGAAAGGGCAGGATAGGAGTAGTTAGGAGAGCAGGGAAAGTACAGCAAATGTTAAGGCAGAAAAGATAGGGACATTGGCATACAAGGAGTTTGGATTTCAAATGGGTGGTCATGGGGGTTTTAAGCAGAGGAACAAACTGTATGGAATTATTTTTAAGAGAGTTCATTCTGAGGGCCTTAGGGTTAGAATGATGGATTAAAAGTGGGATTAGAGTTTGTGGCTTCAAGTAAGCACCAGAATTGGGATTGGTCCCTGTGTTTTCTGAATCCACTTCTTGGACTTTTCCCAGAATGTTGTCTTATGCAAAATGACAAAATGTATTAGCTTCTACATATTGGGAACCTGCTCTGTCAGGCACTTTGCTACATTACTGATAATTCTCAGACCAGCCCTAAAAAGTAAGTATTACTATATTTATTTGTATGGATAGTTCGTCCCTAGTCACACAGCTTGGAGGTGGCCTGGCCCTCTGACCTCAAAGCACACATTCTTCCTGTTAGTGTGGTTGGCCCCCTCTAGGCCAGCTTCAGACTTTCCAGCAGACATTCTAGCAGTGGGCACAATTATCAAACCAGCTTTTTTTTTTTTTCCCTGAAAGTACAGAGATTCCTTCTGCTTTTATGGAGCCTTGTGGAAAAATGTCATTTTCTCTCTTCTGGCTCAAATCTGAACTTCTTAAACGTGCCAGTGATGTAAAAAATAAATAGTTTGTCCTAGTAGATATTTTCAGCTCAACTTTGTATATTTATATTCAAGATTTATATTTAACTGACTAAGGTAGGAAGCTAGACTTTGCAATGTCTACATCATGAAACTGCTCCCTGTTCTGAAGGTAGGTCCCTCTGTTTGGGTTAAATTTGTGCTCACAATTTTTAGGCTTAGATCTGCAAGAATCTAAGCCTTTAGCTCTGAGTTTGTAATTTAAATTTATTCCTGTGGGGGAATAGCCAATATCTCCATTAGAAAGTCACTTAGGAACACATTTTCATATTTTAGATTGATGAGCGAAGAATTTAAAAGATTATTTATTTAGAAAGTTTCCTCCAAGCCACTCCAGAATGAATGGCAGAGGTGTTTTCCCCAGTGGAATGCTTGTTTTACCTCTGCTAGATTTAAACAGCCTTTCCTTGGGAGTTTGGGAAAAATATCTAATAAATAGAATGGTTAATAGCTACATATGTGACAAGCATTCCATTTAATACATTGCATTTTTAAAAATTAGTTTTGTAGATTTATGGGGTACATGTGCAAATTTGTTACCTGGATATATTGCATAGAGATGAAATCTGGACTTTTTGTGCAACCCTCACCCAGTTAGTGTACATAGTACCCATTAGGTAATTTCTCATTCCACATCTGCCTCCCACCCTCCCACATTCCTACTTTCTGAGTCTCCAGTGTTTATTATTCCCCTTTCTATGTCCACGTGTACTCATTGAGCTTCCACTTATAAGTGAGAACATGTGGTATTTGACTTCCTGTTTCTGAGTTACTTAGGATAATGGCCTCCAGTTCCATCCAAGTTGCTGCAAAAGACATGATTTCATTCTTTTTTATGGCTGAGTAGTACTTCATGGTATATATATTCCACACTTTCTTTATCTAGTCATCCAGTTGATGGACGGTTAATTCTATATCTTTGTTATTGTGAATATACTGTAATAAGCATGTGAGTGCAGGTATCTTTTTAATTTAATGATTTCTTTTCCTTTGGGTAGATACCCAGTAGTGGGACTGCTAGAAGATTGAATACTAGATCTATTTTTAGTTCTTTGAGAAATTTCCATACTGTTTTCTATAGAGGTTGTACTAATTTACATTGCATAAGCATTCCCTTTTCTCCACATCCTTGTCAATATTCATTGTTTTTCGATAGATATTTTAATAATGGCCATTCTGACTAGCATAAGATGATATCTTGTTGTGGTTTTAATTTGCATTTCAATCAACTGATCTTAGACAAAGCAGACAAAAACATACATTGGGGAAAAGACACTATATTCAATAAATTGTACTGGGAAAATTGGATAGCCATGTGCAAAAGAATGAAACTGGTTGAAACTCTCTCATCAGATACAAAAATTAACTCAAGATGAATTAAATGTAAGACCTGAAACAAAAAAAATTCTAGAAGAGAACCTAGGAAAAACTCTGGACATTGGCCTAGGCAAGGAATTTATGACTAAGACCCCAAAAGCAAATGCAACAAAAACAAAAATAAACAAATGGACTTAATTAAACTAAAAGGCTTCTGCACAGCAAAAGAAATAATCAACAGAGTAAATAGATAAGCTATAGAATGGGAGAAAATAACATTGCATATTATTTCTAGTACTTAAGCCTAGCTGGAGTAGGTTTTGCAGGTGCTGACGGTAGGTTCCATGTAAAGTGGCTTCCCTGCCCACATAGCGTAGTGTGAGGGGTAGGGGAAGTCTGCCTCTCTTTCCCTTTGCTACAAAGTATGTCCCAGGCACTGTGCTAGGAGGTTTCTGTATATCACTTTGTGGATAAATGGGCCTATTGATGGCAGAAGTCAGCCAGTGACTGCTGAACAGAGTTCTCTCACCTACCTCGAGGTGATTATGTCATGAAATATGGCACCCATCGCTCTGAATGGCCCCGAGGAAGCCACTTTCAGTTAAATAAGTGAAATACACATGTGCCACTCTTGTGGCCTTGCTTTAACTTTCTGGAACCCTTTCCTAAGCTTGGCAATTTACCCAGCCTTCTTCGCCTTCATTGACTGGATATGGATTTGCAAATTATCGCCCATTCAAGGAACCTGTGTTGAAGCCTGGTGTTAGAAATGAATGCAGCTGATTTAGGGTTTTGATTAACCAAAGCTCTAAGATGTTAATAACATTTATACAGAATAGAAGGGATACCATATTTCTCAAATGCCTGCCATGTGCCAGGCAACATCCATAATCTTTTTAAATCTTCATTTCAGTCCTGAGTGGTGGATACTTATCTCCCTTCAGGGTCACTTAGGCTCAGAGAAGTAATTTTTTTAGTATCATGTAGTTGGAAAGGGCAGGAGAGATTTAAACTTGGGTTTCTTATTCATATACCTGTGCTCCTTCCACTATACTATGGGGTATGAACCCAGTGACACTTGCCTTTTTGTGAGCAACATAGTATTATTGGAGGGAATATGGCACTGGGAAAGAATTTGGGCTTTAAAAGTGGACCTGGCTTCACATGCAAGGGTTTACCACTACCAATATCATCCATTGGCAAGTTACTGAGCTTCTGTGAGCTTCAGTTTCTTTATTTGTAAAATAGAGACAATATAGACCTCTGAAAGTTCTTGTGAGACTAGAGAAAATGCACATGAAAACATCTGGCACATTGTAGGTTAAGTTAGTAAAAGTTAGTTTCCTGTCTCTCCCAGTGATCAAAGCCTAAACTAATGCACTTGTGCCTTGGGTGGGGGCAGACACTGAGAATTTTAGAGGATATCATGACCCCAACCCTGCTTTGTACAGTCCTCTGCTATCAGCTAATCTGGCCTCTCCAAGAGACTGCTGGTTCTTCTGATCTGTGAACAGGGATTGATGGCAGACATGACTTTAGTACTGAATAGTGAACTTGAGAATCTCATTTTTAGAGAATCTCTCAACCATGTAGCATCAGAGATGGTACTCTGGCTGCAGCAAAGACATACTTCACATTTCCAAAGGTTTGCCTTACCCTCTATTAATTTCTAATATATGTGACTTTTTCCCTTTGGTAAATTCTGGGCAACAAAACCAGGTGAGTTCTCGAATTTACTGAGAAATTTTTGGTTAAATAAATCACTTCTCAAATAGCAACTTTCTAGAGTGAGGAAGGATAGAAAGCAATGAAAAAGAGGCCAGCCGTTTCTTCTCTTGTTCAGCTTTTTGCCTCTTTCTCTCTGCGACATTCCTTTGTTAACACAGTGAGCCCTTTTTCTCAAGTAAGGCAGATCTGGTTCCCCCAGGCTCTGCATTTGGGTAGACCTGGGCAATTGGACTCGGTCTTCCTGAGCCAGTTAATACCTGCTCAGAATTCCACTGATCATCATCCCTAATACTCAGCTGGTCTCTATAGAATTTTAGTAACACATTCACTTCTGGTTTCTGACCAGAGCTCCTGGCATAGGACAACGACCAACAGGTGCTTGTTAGCTTTGATTTCTCTGTCTTCTGAGGTCTATTTATCAATCTTAATGGAAGTATTTGTGTTTCCAAACTTATGATAGAATGTGGTGATGCCCAAGACAGACAACAGAGAGATGGAGACCATTCATCTGCCCCCCAGAGCCTGGCTGTTATTCCAGGACTGGCATACGTGCAGTGTCACTGAGGAGGAGGAGGAGTTTGTGTGGCTGAGGTGTGGAGAGAAGGGGAGGATTTGGGAACCAGATGGTGTGCACTGGGAGCTGCAAGTGCAAAGCAAAAGATTGTGGAGTTTGTTGTTTTACTTGTGTTTATTATTTTTTTATCATAAAAGTAATGAATGATCCTTGTAAGAAAAATCTGGAAAGTTCGGAAAAATGTAAAGGAGAAGAGCAAAATATTCCCCATAATCTCACTACCCAGAAACAAGTGCTATTATCATTTTGGTGTATTTTCTTCCAGTTTTTCTCTATGCATCTTTTTACATAGGTGAGCTCATCATGTCTGATGGACAGTTTAGTCTTCTGCCCATTCCACTAAAATTATAAGCATTTTCTAACCACATGCTCCTGGCTCTGCTTCTGTGTACCCTCGTGCAGTTGGACCCCGTCTCTCTGAACCAGTTAATTCCTGCTTGGAATCCCTCTGATCATCATCCCTAACACTTACATACCCAGTTTTGTTGCCCTGACTTTATCAAAGGAAGGAGGTCAAGCATATTCTTAAGTTACTGCCCAATAGAACTATAACATGACTTATAAAATTAGTCAACTCTTGTTTGATGCTTGGGTTGCTAGTTTCTCACAATGATAGCACTTTGATGAAAGAAGCTAGTCTTACTAAACAGTGAGCTGGCAGAACTTTTTAAGCAGGGAGTTATGTGGCAGATCTGACTTTTAGGGCAGTCACTCTTGTGACTGTGTGGAGACTAGACTGGCAGGAGGAGATACTAGATAGAGGTAGCAGGAAAACTGTTCACTCGTTCTAGCATTTTTTTCAGCAAATGGCATGTGATAGGCAGTTTAGGAGGCTGTTCAAAGAGCCCAGAAATAGATAATTAAAGTTTACAGAAGGCAGTTTTAGTGAGGGTAGAGTGGAGAGGATCAATGTTAGAAGTATTTGGGTAAAAAACAATATTTGGATATGGGGTAGACTCTGGAAGTGTTTGTAGTGTTATTTGGGCATGTAGCAGATGGCAGAGCCACCCCCTAGGTTAGAGACGTTGGCCATCCGGGCCATGTGTGCTGCTGGAGAAGTAAGTTTCAGCTGGCATTCTGGAGGCAGGTACAGCCTAGAGGTGCCAATTTAGGATCTTCGGCCTGGGGATGGTGGTTGAATTATGTGTGATTCCTTTAAACGAATCGAAAGAGAAGAGGAGCAAGGTGGCTCCCCATTTAAGAGGCAGTCAGGAAAGTGAAGAGACTTGCAGGATGAAGAGGGAAAGGGCATTTCAGGCTTGGGTGTCAGCAAGAGTAGGGCAGAGGCTGGTGAAGGGGAAGCCCGTGTTCAAAAGCAGGCATGGATCAGTGTGGTTGGGAGAGCTGCACCAGCAAGGCCAGAGTGAGAGTTTGGAATTTTTGCAGGGAGCAGGGATCCAGTAGAGGTAAAGGTATAAGCTGTGCATGTAAATAACTGCTATAGAATACAGAACACTAATTTTCTAAGAGTAGTGCTGAGAAGTAATGTGTTTTGGAGTTCAGAGAAGGGAGATGTTACTTAAATTTGAGAGTCTAGAGGACAAAAATTGGAGGATCGGGAAAGATGCATTCATTCATGGTTTCTGCTCATGTTTTCATAGATTTATTCAATTTTGTGTTTGTGCATTGATTTTATTATGTTTTGTGTACTTGTATATATCAGGGATTGTTTAAAGTTTAAATTCCCTGAAGGCAGTGACACTGCCATTCATTCCTGCTGGGGACACTCTAGCCCCCCACCCCCTACTAACCTGCAGAAGAATATTCTAGTCTGGGTCACACATTCAGGTTCTCTTTCTTCCATTATCTCTGAGGAGGGCTCTATTTTCTTGTCTGCTTCTGAATCTTTTGGGGGAGAAAACTGGGATAACAAGAAGAGCCAAACAAGCCCAGAGGGCTCACAGGTGTGGGAAGAGCCCAGCTGCCGACCATCTACAAGAACTGACGTATGAGAGCTGCAGTTGAGCCCTTTCTGTTGGCTCTAGAGTCTTGTAAAAAAAGCTGGTGAAAGAAAATTGGAGTGTATGAAAGGGGTTTAGGAGCATGCAGTGGCTCCTCTTCAATGTTCTTCAAGGGACTAGAGTGAAGAATTGGAATCTTTTAATGACACATGGCCATTGACGCTTCCTTTAGGAAGGGTAGCCCTGAGCTGAGTCTGAGCCATGTGGGACCCTTGAACCTACTGCAGCTATAGCTTCTTAATGTGGGCTGAGCATCCCAAATCTGAAATGCTCCAAAATCCGAAATGCTCCAAAATCTGAAACTTTTTTAGCACCAACATGACACTCAGAGGACATCGAGGGACACTGGACTCTGAGCCCCTTGAGGGCAGGAGGGCGTCTTGTCCTGTTTGTGTCATTAGGGCTGAAGAGTGCCTGTCCCTTGTGTGCCTGTTGGATGATTCCCACATCTTCTGTGCCTGGTACAAAGTTAGGCACTCGGTGTAGATTGTGGTCTCTGGCTGTGAAAAACTGTCAATCATTTATTTATTTATTTATGAATGAATGAATGAATGGATGAGACAGGATTTTGCTCTGTTGCTCAGGCAGGAGTGCATTGGTAGGATTTGTATCTCACTGCAGCCTTGAATTCCTGGGCTCAAGTGATCCTCCTGGCTCAGCCTCCTGAGTAGCTGGGACTATAGGTATGTGCCACCATGCCCAGTTAATTTTTCTTATTTTTTTAGAGATGGGGTCTTGCTGTGTTGCCCATGCTGGTCTTGAACTCCTGGCCTCAAGTGATCTTCCCACCTCAGCTTCCCAAAGTGCTGGGATTACGGGCACAAGTCACTGGCAAAGACTATCAATTCTATAGCTGTATTGATGGCTGAATTTGAGAATATAGTGGAATTATAACTATTAATCCTGTTATTAACTACAAGATAGCTTATGGGAAGAGTGCTCCCCTATCTGGGAATGGTGTAGTGAATTTAAGAATGAAAAATTCTTTCATTTTTATTCATTATTACTATGCAAATCATGCAGGGGTGGGGAAACTGCAGCCTTCTGATTTCAAGATTGTTCTTTTTTAAGTACCAAAGGAGGTGAGAAAAAGCTTCATCTTTCTTGCTGTGCCCCTTTTAATAAAGAGATTTGTTCTGTGAAGTTTAGATTCAGTTGAAGGGCCATCCTTGGGGACCTGGAGGGCCACATGTGGCCTTGAGGCTGCACATTCCCCATGGGATGAGCTTGGCAACTGAGGGCAGACAGGAGGGGCCATGGAATGTGGATGAGTTCTCTTCCAGCTAAGAACTTGATTTTGATGTGTGCTTTGTGGTAATTCATGGAGCTAACCTTTATATTTTAGGTAATTTTCTGTATGTGTGTTTTACTTTATAGTAAAAATAGTATTTAAGAGGCAGCTAATTTTAATTACTTCAAAATATAAAAATGGTTTAAAAATTAGCATTATGGCTGGGCATGGTGGCTCACACCTATAATCCCAGCACTTTGGGATAGTGAAATCCTGCCTCTACAAAAAATACAAAAATTAGCTGGGTGCAGTGGCGTATGCCTGTAGACCCAGCCACTCGGGAGGCTGAGCCAGGAGGGTCACTTGAGCCCAGGAGTTTGAGATTGTAGTGAGCTATGATGACACCACTACACACTTGTAGCCCAGGCAACAGAGTGAGACCTTCTCTCTCAAAAAAAAAAAAAAGCATTACCTCTACCAATTAGACAACTAGTATCGACTTTTTGGTGAATTTCCTTTTAATCTTTTCTTCCCGTGCATTGCTTTTTAAAGAACGGTATAACACTTTTAAAATGGAAAAGGGGCCACATACCACATCTTGGGTGAATTAGAATAGTATGTACGTAAAGAGAGGGCATTCTCAGAGATGTCACCGACATCTTATGGACATGTCCACCTGCTGTGCTGTTTCCCTGCCATCCTGCTTTTCTGCCAGCTGTGGCCCATTCCCACCCCCAGCCCACTCCTGTGTGGAGATGGCGACGTCGGCCAGTTCTCAGAAGGCTTTATCACAGGGTAGACAAGGCGAGTGCTCAGACATGGTCTCTATTTCTTATTGGCAGAAGCTTATGACTGTTTACCAGCTAATGTTTTTTTGACCTTTCTCAATTCAGACACGAACTCTCAGAGCTGCTGCATATAATGAGAAATAATAGAGATAGAGTTCTGTACTTAGCACTTTTTAATATTGTTCATCTCTGTCCTGAGTTGGTTTTGTTGATCATGTCATTGGACTCAATAGTCTTTCTCTCTGTCTCTCCCCCTCATATGTTCAGTAAATTGCCAAGAGCTGGGGATATAGAAATGAGAAGGACAGGATTAAAGAATGAGTGAAGATGTGCTTCTCTCCCTGAGGGAAATTGCGGTAGAGAAAGCTGGAACTGGGAGAAAAATATGACAAATTCAATAATGTTTCTTTTCCCCACATCAGAATTTTGTGAGAAATAAGGGAGGTGATGTATATGGAAGCTTCTAGCTTATTCTTGAAGGTATTAGTAAGCTAATTATAGTGACACAAACTGCTCTAGGATGGAGAAATTACTAGTTTCTATGCATTGGAAAGGCTGTATTGGGAAGCTCATGGTTGAGCTGTGGTTTAGAGAGTTCATGAATGTTCGTCAGGCAGAGAAGGGGGAATGGTATGATGCCAATTGTGGTGTGTGTAATGATGCATGTGGCTGAGAGTGAGAGCCAGGTCAATAAGGTCCTCAGTAGTGGATATTGTATTTTTAGATTTTGAAATTTCTTAAAGTAAGCTCATAGAATTTAATAGTCAAATGATACAAGGATTTTTTTCTGCCAGCTCCTAATATTCTTTATTGGAGAATGAGATGGAAAGGCTCTGAGCAGGAGGTTGAGAGTATACTTAACAAAATGACACTTTTCAGTAGATCAATGTGCACTAAATCATTTAAAAATAAGTATGAAGGTAGAGCTGTCAGTTTAAGAATTAGCAGATATTAGTGTATCAGTAGTGAAGCTATTTTCTGTCTACTGAATAACAGCTTGGAGGCAGCCATTCTCAGAAATATTTCTGAAATTGAATTTAAAGTAGTGGGCAGTTACTTTTGGAAGCCAACATTCCTGAACTGTATTTTTTTTATTTAGTTGAAATATGTAGAAAACAGATTAATAGACCAAGTTCTTAGGGAAAGAAAGTCTTCTGAAACATTTGCCTGCTTCAACCCAGAAGCTATAATTTAAAGAATTTTTTTTGTTAAATAGGCACTAGAAACCTAGACAACGAGATTTCTAGGTACCTGAAACAAAGGAAATTCAAAATCCAAGTAATTATTGGAAAGTAAATCCAAAGTGCCTCCTTGAGGTAACCTTTACCAACCAGCACTAGGCTTCTTATGCTGATGTGGAGAAGGGAGCCTGGGCTGCAGGTCTCAGGTTTTGAGTCATGAGGGCTCCCCTGAAATTGGACCAGGAAGGTCTGCTCCCCATCCTGGGGAGCAGGATTGGGGAGAGGCAAGGAAGAATGCCATGGCCCAGCACCATGGGGACAAAAAGAATTACCCTTAGGGACCAGGGCTTCATGAAACCTACAGGGGCCAGCCAAGCCAGATATAAACTGCTTTACAGAGACACTTCCCTGGCCACAGACATGTGGACTTTTCACATGAAGTAATTTCTGCAGAGGATGAGTATATAACCATAGACTACAAACTACACGAGCAGGCAGCCTGTCATGAAGGGGAATCTACAGGTACGGCAGATGGGAGAATTTATACCCCAAGAAAGAGACTTTTAAACAATCCTATTTGAAATGGTCAGAATGATATTGCAAGAAATAAAACCACAAGTATAAAACAAAAGCAGGCTGATTTGAAGAGCCAAAGGGACATTCTAAAATAAAATATTGAAATAAAAAAAATTAAAAACACACAGTGGATGGGTTAAAAAGGAGACTAGATGCAACTGAAGATGGAAAGAATAAGTGAGTCAGAAGATAGAGTTTAGGGAACCTCACAGTGGGTTACACTGAAATGGGTAGAAATTGTGAAAGTAATTTAGAGGCTAGAATAAGAGGCTCCAATATATGGCTAGGAGGAGGTCCAGGAATAGAGAGCAGAAAAAAATCCTGGAGAGAAAAATATTCAAAGAGACAGTGACTGAGAATTAGTTTAAGAAGTGCACGAGCCCTTACATTGAACAAGTATGTTAAGGTTTGAGTTTTCAAGTTTAATGATAATGAAGTCCTCAGATCCACAAAACTTAACAAACCCCAATCAGGATGAACATAAAGAAAATCACATCAAGATACATTGTAATCAAACTGCTGAAAACTGGTTGTATTGAGAAAACAAATTTTTTAAACAGCCAGAGAAAAAGCACACATTACATGGGAACAAAGGTAATAATAATTGTAGACATCTTTTCAGGAAAAATGCCGCTGGAAGACAATGAAATTTCATCTTCCACTTGGTAAAAGAAAACAGCTGTTAACCTAGTATTCTATATCCAGGAAAAAAATTCTTAAAAAATAAAGGTAAAATACAAATAGAAGTTGAGAGAATTAATCTCTAGCAGGCTTGCTCTGCAAAAGTGCTTAAAGGAGGTTCTTAAAGCAGAAAAAATAATGCCTGAGATCTTGAAATGTTTTGGAAATGTTAGAAATATACGACTCATTTTTTGGAATTTTTAAGTTTCCTTAAAAGAAAATTAACTACATTTTAAGCAAAATAAACAAAAACCTCCTACTATTTTGTTGTGTTTTTAAAACATACATAGGTTGGGAGGGAGAAAAGCAAATATATGATGATGAATTCTTACACCGTATATAAAATTATATGATATCACTTGAAGATAGATTGTGATAAGATATGCACATTATAACCATAGAAAAACCTCAAAACAAGAGTACAAAGTGTCATAGCTGAATAAATTGATAATGAAGATAAAAATAGAATCCTAAAAAGCATTCAATCCTAAAATCAAGAAAAGAGCAACAAAGGAACAAAAAAGACATGGGACAAATAGTAAGGTGGTAGAACTAAACCCAGTTGTATCTCTAATTACATGAAATGTAAATGGTCTAAAAACGTCAATTTAATGGTAAAGACAAAAAAATAAATCAAGACCAAACTATATATTGCTTACAGGAAATTCATTTTAAATATAAAAACACAGATTAAGTATAAATGGATTGGAAAAGATATAACATACAAACACTTATCTTAAGAAAGCAGGAGCAGCTATATCAACGTAAGACTAAATAGACCAGGAATATTATCAAGGATAAAGGAGGACATTTCATAATGATGAAAGGGTAAATTTTCAAGAAAATGTAACATTTTTATGTGTGTACACAACTAATAACACAACTTCAAAATACATAAAGCAAAGAACTGACAAGACTGAAATGAGAAATAGACAAAACCGTAATTAGAGTTGGAGATTTCCCCACTCTTAGTAATTGATAGATCAAATAGAAAGAATATCAGAAAAGGTATAGAAGACTTGAACAACAACACTTACAACCAACTTGATCTAGGTGACATGTATAGATCACCCAACGACAAAAATAATACATTCTTTTAAAATACATATTGAATATTTGGCAAAATACACCATATACAGGGCCATAAATCAAGTCTTAGTAAATTTAAAAATATTTAAATCATACAGAATATGTTCTATGACCACAACACAATTAAATTAGAACTCAGTAGCAATAAGATGTCTCAATAAGCCCCAATATTTGGAAATTAAGCAACACACTTCTAAATACTTACTCATGGCTACAAGAAGAAATCACAAGGGCAATTTGAAAACATTGTAAATTGAGTAAAAATAAAAACACAGCATACCATAATTTCTGGATGCAGCGAAAGCATTACCTAGAGGAAAGGCTGTAGCTGTAAATGCTTACATTAGGAAAAGAATATAGTTTAAAATTAATGAATTATGTTCTCCCTTAAACTTAAAAAAAAGGAAGAAATTAAAGTCAAGCACCCAGACAGGAGAAAATAAAGACCAGAAATCAAAGAAATTAAAAATAAATAGAGAAAACCCAATGAAACCAAGAGCTTGTTTTTTGAAAAGATCAATAAAATGGATATGCCTCTAGCCACACTGATCAAAGTGAAAAAGAGAGAAGATGTAAAGTATCAATATCAGGAATGAAAAAAGGAACACCAGTCTTTCCTATAGACATTAAAAGGGTAATAAAGGATTTTAATGGACAACTTCATGTGAGAGTAAATTTAGTAAGTTAGATGAAATGAAAAGGTTTTTTGAAAGACACACATCATGAAAATTGATTCAAGATGAAACAGTATATCTAAATAGCCCTTTCTTCAATAAAAGAAAGTCAATTCATTATTTAAAAATATTTCTCAAAATAAAATGTTAGCCATACAGTTTCACTGGTGAATTTTATCACATTATAATAAAGAAATACAAATTTTTATAAAAACTCTCAGAAAGTAGAGGAGTATATGCCATGAGGCTAGCATTATCCTAATACCAAATCAGACAAAGACATTATATGAAAATTACAGACCAATATATTTCATAAACACATATGTAAAAACTCTTAAAAATTAGCAAATGTAATCCAGCAATATACTTATTAAAAGAAGAAAAAGAATGCAGCATTATATAAAATGAGTAATTAATTGTGATCCACTGGGATTTATTCTAAGAATTCAAAGTTGGTGGTTGGTTAAATATTCAAAATTCAATCAGTATAATTCACCATATTAACAGAATAAAGGAGAATAAAAACCATAATATTAATAGATATATAAAAAGCCTTTGACAAAATATATCTCAAGTTTAAGTTACAAAAAAAAAACCACTTAGTAAACTGGAAATAGAAGGCTACTTGTTCAACTTGCTAATGGGCATCAATAGAAAAATCTATATTTGATATTATATTTAATGGTAAATACTTTCCTACTAAGATTGGTAAGAAGTCAAGGATGTTCACTCTCATTATTTCTCTTTAACAATGTAGTCAACAGTCTAGTGCCATAAGGAACAAAAAACCCAAAAATACTAGTTTGGAAAAGAAGAAATAAAACTCTAGTCACAGAAATGAAAACATTACCATGTACATAGAAAATATTAATGACTTTACAGAAAGTCTACTAGAATAATTAGTAGGATAATAGGGTACATGGTTAATATATAAAAATCAATTTTATTTCTGTATCTCATCAATGGACATTTGGAAAATGAAATTAAGAATACTGTTTACAAAAACAGAAAATCATGCTTGGGTATAAATTTAAGAAAAGATGTGCATGAACTGTATGTTGAAAGTTATAAAAGATTGTCTTGAGGAAATAAAGACCCAAATAAATAGAAAGATATTGAGAGATGTACATGATTATGGGTAGTAATACATAATACTAAAATGGTGGTTATTTCCAAATTGATCTTTAGGTTCAGTGCAGTTCTAATCAAAATTCCAGCAGGATTATTTTTTTGTTTTAAAGAAATTGATTGTTTTATTATAAAATTTATATTGAAGTGCATAGGAGCTGAAATATCCCAGACAACAAAGCTACAGTAATTAAGACAGTGTGGTATTGGCATAAGGATAAACACAGATTAATGGAAACAAAATACGGAGTCCAGCAGGAGACCTTCCATAAACAGACAATTGATTTTGGACAAATGTGCCAAGGTAATTCAATGGGATAGAGAATTGACTTTTTCAACAGATGATGCTGGAGCAACTAATTAACCATATGCAAAAAATTAACTTTGACCCTTACCCCACATATATATATAAATCAAATCAAAATGAATCATAGACCTAAATATAAAAGATAAAGCTTCCTGCTTTATCTAGATAAAGCTTTCTCTAGAAGAAAACTTTGAAGAAAATCTTTTGAGTCTTAGAGTGGGTAAAGATTTCTTAGGAAAAGAAAAGCATGAAACAAAGGACAAAATGTAAATTAGACTTCATCAAAATTAAAAACTCATCAAAAGCCATTTTTAAGGAGACAAAAAAGCAATTTCAGCCTTTGAGTAAGTATTCGCAAAACATATGTGTAAAAGGACTTGTATCCAGAATATACATAAAACTCTCATAACCAATAAGAAGACAAAGAACCTGATTTTAAAAATAGGCAAATGATTTGAATAGCTATTCACCAAAGAAGATCCATGGATGGCAAACCAGACATATGAAAAGATGCTCAGCATCATTTTTCAGTAGGGAAATGCAAACTAAAACCTTAATGAGATTCTATCGTATAAGCCATTATAATGACTATAATTAAAAATAGTGATTATTCCAAGTGTTAGCGAAGCTGTAGCAGAACTGGAACTTTTAGATATTATTAGTGAGAATGTGAAGTAGTGCAACTATTTTAGACAACTGTTCAGCCATTTCTTATTAAATTAAGCATATTCTCACCTAAAGACCCAGAAATTCCACTCCCAGGTATTTACCCTAGGAAAGTGAAAACACATGTGACCCTCCACATCCCCAAGTGCAGCCTCTGTCTACTAAATCCAAACTTCAAAAGGCCTCACTCAGGATCCAGAAGGCCACATGTGGCCCCAAGGCCACAGGTTCCCTACCTCATGGAATACCACATAGGAATAAAAAGAAATGAACTATTGATATGCCCAGAAGTACAGATGAATCTCAAAAACATTGTAATCTGCTGAAGAAGCAAGACACAAAGGAATACATACTGTATGATTCCATTTATAAGGAATTCTGGAATGTGTAAAACGAAACTGTAGTAACAGGAAGCAGGTTATTGGTTGGTGGGGTGGACATTAGCATTGGGAGGGAGGAGGCAAGAAGAAACTTTAGGGACGATGGAAATATTCTATGTATTAATTTTGCTGGTGGTTACACTGGTAAATGAATTTATTAAAGGTTCTACATATACTTAAAATGGTAGCATTTTTTTGCAAGTTAATCATTGTACAATAATATTGATTAAAACAACTTTCCTAGTTCAAGAGAGGTTTCTTTGTCTTTCCTCACCATTCAATCTGCAGATGTGTTGAGTGGCACCCTGTGTTTTTCTTTATCATGTCACTTAGCACATACTGAGTTGTAGTTGCTTCCTTTCCTGTCTCCCCCATCAGACTCTGTTTCTTAAGAGCAAGGAATGCCTTTTATGTATATCCCCAGAGCACAGCCCAGTGTTTGGCATGGATAATTCATTGCTTAATAAATATGTATTTCATATAACTTATTGATTGCCTACTATGTGCCAAGGATAGTGCTAGATGTTTTTCATTTATTATTTATGATCGTTAGTAAATGTTTGTTACACAAATAAAGAATCCTCACTACTTTCAGAAGTTTTGGTAGCATGGTTGCACATTATCATGAAGTATATCATACAAAAGGCTGAAGGTCAAATGATTTAAATATTTCCATAAGATCATGCAACTGTTGAATGGCAGTGTCAGGATTATTAGATTCTGTTATTTTAGATACAAGTCTTCAGCTATTGTCTGTGTGTATTTAAGACAGAGTTACTTTTCTATTTTTAGAATTGGTCTTGTCAGCAAGTAGAGTTTACCTTGGAGATGTGAGCCTTAAATTTTCTAATCTCATTGTCATCAGTTTCTTTTGTTGGAGTGAATGATTTAAAGTAAGAAATATGCTAGGTGAACCAACCTGTCTCCAGAACTGGCCAGGCATTTAAGTTGAGTAGCATTGTTGCTTGCTTAATTGCATAATAAACTAAATGTGCAATAGAGGCCTAAAAAACTCTTGTGACAACTGTGATGCCAATTTCTGCTTGTTCCCTTTCCCTCAATGAAAAAATAAATCTCTTACTGATTCTCAGCATAATGGAAGTTCATAATTCAAAAACCAATTATTTTGGGAACTATTGGATGAATTTTCTTTGACATCCTTTTGTTGGCTTATTTTCCTGTTAGCTCTGTGTACTGTTTTCCAAAGAAATGTGGTAAGTGGTTGTCTGTTGGAAATTATATTGAGTGGATTCTGAGATTTGATGATTGAAACCAGGCAACACCGTGAACATCACATTTTTCTTTTCTATTAAATTCTAAAGAGATTTTTAAATATCTTTGACTTTAGGCTATAGTGAAAAAATAATCCCCCGGTGCATTAGCAAACAGTTGGTACTTCCTCAGAAAACATAGTTTTCATATGACCCAGCAGTTCCACTGTGGGCATATACTCAAGAGAATTGAAAACGTGTTTACCCAAAAACTTGAACATGGATATTCATAGCAGTATTATTCATGATAGCCAAGCAGTGGAAACAGCCCAAATGTCTACCAGCTGATGAATGGATAAACAAACTGCTGTATATCTATGTGTCAATGGAAAAAGAGCCAAACTCTGTGAAATAATTTAAAAAGGTTTATTCTGAGCTGAATATGTATGACCATGTCCCAGAGAGCCATGCCCAAGAAGCCTTCTGCAAGTGCTCTCACTGTGGTTGGGTTCAGTTTAGTTTTATACATTTCAGGGAGACAGGAATTACATGCAAAGTATAAATCAGTACATGGAAGGCATACATTGGTTTGGTCTGAAAAGGCAGGACATCTCGAAGCAGGGGGTTACAGGTTATAGGTGGGTTTAAAGATGCTTTGATTTGTGATTGGTTAAAGAAATTAACCTTTGTCTAAAGGCTTGGAATGTTTTAAGACAAGGAAGTCTGTTAATCTAAAGACAGAACCCTTATGTTCTGCATCTTTGGCCCTCAGCACCTCAGGTAGTCCCTGCAGAGTGCCTTGGTGTGGTGTGCCGTATACCCATACCAAGGTCTCACTTTCAGTGTATGACGAAGCATAAATATTTCTTACGGCACTGGAATATAGCATGGGGGATCTCAGGAATGTAGACTTTGGGCTCTCCCATTTTGTTCCTCTGAGGCTCCTCTGAAGTAGCCATATAAATACATATGCATACATGTTCATAACAGCATTATTCACAATAGCCCAAAGGTGTAAACAGCCCAAATGTCTGTCAGTAGATAAGTGGGTAAACAAAATGTGGAAGGGCCATACAATGGCATGTTATTCAGCCATTAGAAGGAATGACATACTGATATACACTACAACGGAGATGAGCCTTGAGAATGGATTAGGTGAAAGAAGTGAAGTGAAAGTGCATGATTTCATTTATGTGAAGTATTCAGAATAGGTGAGTCTATAGAGGCAGAATACAGATTTGTGATTTTCAGGGCCTGGGTTGGGTGATGGAGAGTAGCTGCTTAAGGGATATGGGGTCTCCTTTTGGGTTGAAGAAAACATTTTAGAACTGGGTAGAGGTGGTGGCTGCACAACATTGTGAATGCACTAAATGCCACTGAATTGCTCATTTAAAATGGTTAGTTTTATGTTATATCAACTTCACTTTCAGTTAAAAAAGTTATTGAAAATTAAAACCCTGATCACTTTGAAATGATCAAAGTGTGTGGTATTAAAATGATGAGGCTGCCCCACTATGAAGACATCTAGATGCCCCTTTTGAGTACCCTGTTGTCACTGCATTTCTTCATGAAGCCCGTTATCTGATGGATGAGAGAGCTGTTGGTCCAGGAGGGGTACATGGCAGCTTCACATCTTTTCAGTCTCATCCATTTACCTGACTTAGACCCATCAGCTCCATTTCACACAATAGCTGCAGAGATTTCTGCAAAACTGCAGCTTCCCCTTTTACCCATGATGCGTATTTCTTGGGTGCTGGCGTTGCCGTTGCTCTTTGAGCAGGTTCATTCAGAACAGAGCCCTCCTATGAGAGAGAAACTTTTCTTTCAGTTCATCTTTAGGAAAATAGAGATGTTCCCATGTAATGACAGTCGTTTCTTTGTAGAAGTACTGGGCCAGCTTTCATGTGGCCTTTTGGTTTTGAAGTGGAAGAAAAATACATATTCATGCTCATGAAATATTAGGAAGTTAACATTTATCATCAGCTCCATCTTCTTACCTGAGCTTTACTCCTGAATCTCCAATTTTCTTTGAGATATTCCCATTCAGATGCCTTCATGGTCCTATAAATTCAACATGTCTAAAATTGAAGCTATCATTTTTGTTTGTTTGTTTGTTTTATTTCAGCATATTATGGGGCCAGTGAGATGTAGGATTGAAACCTATTTCAGCTGGTTACAGCTGTATGATCTTGATCAGTTCTCAGAACCTCAGTTTCCCCACTTGTAAAATGGTAGTGGTGATGCCCGTCTAAAGGTTGTTCTGAGGACTAACTGGGATGACATATGTGAAGTGCCTCACATTGTGCTTTTGGTGTGTGGCATATCTAAAAAAGTATTATTTTTTTTCCTGTCATCCAATCCCTAAACCACATCACCCTTATTTTTGAAATCCTCATATAAAAATCTATGGCACAACCATTAATCCCTCACCTAATTGTCAGTGTCACTATTATGTCCTAAGAGGCTTAGCTGTTCGCTCTGTACCTGTACTCTGTGGGACACTAATGACATTAATTCCACGTACTCCGATCTCCTCAACCTGATTAATAAGTTTTGTTTTAAGACTAGGAATTATCACTTAGACTACTCTGTCTTGTGTGACCTGGGATCATTGTGAAAATAAAGGCAGCTGAGCAAACATATAAAAAAAGTGCTCAACATCTCTAATCATTAAGGAAATGCAAATCAAAACAACAATGAGATATCACTTAACTCCAGTGAGAATGGCCTTTATCAAAAAGTCCCAAAACAACAAATGCTGGCATAGATGTGGAGAGATTGGAACAATCTTACACTGCTGGTGGTAGGACTGAAAATTAGTACAACCCCTGTGGAAAGTAATTTGGAGGTACTTCAAAGAGCTAAAAATAGAAATACCATTTGATCCAGCAATCCCACTACTAGATATCTACCCAAAGGAAAAAAAGACATTCTATAATAAAGGTGTCTGCACTTGAACATTTATGGTAGCACAATTCACAATTATAAAGATATGCAAACAACCCAAATGCCCATTAATACATGAGTGGATTAATAAAATGTGGTATATATATACCATGGAATACTACTCAACTACAACAAACCGTGGTGAACTAGCACCTCTTATATTATCTTGGATAGAGCTTGAACCCATCCTTCGAAGTGAGGTATCACAAGAACGGAAAAACAAGCACCACATGTACTCACCATCAAATTGGTACTAATGGATCAACACTAAAGTGCTCACATGGTAGTAATATTCACTGGGTGCCAGTCAGGTGTTGGGGTGGGGTGGGTGAGTAACTCACAACTAATGGAGGCGGAGCACACTGTATTGGGGAAGGACAAGTTTATAGCCCTGGCAAAGGCATTACATCTAACCAAAATGTTTGTACCTCAATAATAATGTGAAATTAAAGAAAAAAGAATTACCTAAAATAATGAGAGGAAGCAGAAGATAATGGATAAGACTGGATAGTTGACTATTCTAGAAGTTATACTTGGATTTTTTTCCTGGGAAATTGGAGTACCACTTTTTATATGTGTATATTTTTATGTAATTAGCATTGTATTCTTGGTTCAGGGAAAAATTATCCTAAAGTAGTACCATTAGATATTAAAGATTAAAATTTTCTTGCATTAGCAAGAAAAAAAAAATAAAGGCAGCTGGCAGGCAATACTTGCATTAGATTGATTGAGCTACCTGTTTGTCTTCAGTAGTGTGATGGAGGGGGTGAGGCCTTGGGCTCAGACAGCGTAAGCAGCTGTGAGATCTCGGGCAGATGCTCCCTCCCCATCTGTTGAGGTTGGAGCGTCTGGGGCAGCACATTAAGCTCAGGCCCCACCTAGGGCTTCATGCATGGAAAGCGCTGTTTATTCATTGGATAAGGAGGCTGTAGAAGCATTTCTTTTTTTGTTGTTGTTTTTTGAGACAGAGTCTTGTTCTGTGAGGTAGCTCACAGCAACCTCTAACTCCTGGTCTCAGACAATCCTCCTGCCACAGCCTCCTGAGTAGCTGAGACTACAGACTTGCACCACTGCACCTGGCTAATTTTTTATGTTTTTAGTTGCTAATTTTTTATATTTTTTAGTAGAGATGAGGTCTTGCTCTTGCTCAGGCTGGTCTTGAACTCCTGAGCTCAAGCGATCCTCCCACCTTGGCTTCCCAGAGTGTTAGGATTACAGGCGTGAGCCACCGCACGAGCCTTGTAGATACATTTTGAAATGGGATTATTGGGTGACCTGGTTAAGCTCTAGGTGTAGCATAGCCACCCTACAGGGCCACCTGCTTTCCTTCTTACATGGCCTTCTAGGCCCCAGCCTGATATCCTTCACACTCAAGGAACTTGTTATACATGTCACCAGAGAGTGGAACGAGCTGGGGAAAACATTTCCCTAGAAACACTACTCAGGACACTCATGTTTTATACCCTCCTTAACTATACGCTGGCACGGCATGTGTATGCTTTCCTGTGTGTTTATAGTCCTCGTTCCCCTTCGTGAACTCAGAGCCCTGAAGGTGAGGATCATGTGCTGCTGCAAACGCCCACCCAGTAATTGCACTGTTCCTGACCATGCTGGGAACACGGTCCTCCGGGAGGAAATACTTTTGGATGGGTGCTGCAGTTGCTACACTGGAAGGTTAGGGCTGGAGGCTACTTTCTGTTTCTATTTCTATTTTTTCTAGTTAAATTTTTGTTGTTTTAAACTCACATCTGGAAATGGAGTAATGGTGGTCATTGTCCATGGTCACACACACCCCAACTGGCAAGGGGGCCACCTTACCTGATCAGCACAGATTATTTCACAGTGGTTTGTTTCGATGAGCTTTCTGTGTTGCCTTTTGGCAAGACATACGTATCACGATTAGCGTCACCCGTCTGAGGAGTCCGTCCCAGGAGGACCTCACACCACCTGGCCCTGGGTGCATGTGTGCGAAGGGTGCCGTGGCCACGCAGGGAGGGCTCCTGGAGGAGATGGTGGGCGGCGTGGACAGTCACAGCTCCCGGGGGGGCAGGTCAGGCCGCTCCAGGCATCAAGGAAGGCAGGATCCTGGCATCTAAGCAGGGGGAGCAGCGTGAGCAGAGGAAGGTGCGGAATAGGAAGCTATTCCTGTTAGTCCCCCCAGATCATACCTTTGGTGGGGCGTGGGGGCTGTGGTGAGAAATGATAGTAGAAAGGTGGGCAGAGGTGCCGGGATACACTGGCCGGTAGCACGGGCTCTGGGCAGATTGCTTTGGCTTGAATCTGTGGCTCTGCTACCATCTTGTGTGTAATCTCAGATAAGTTACTTCAGCTTCCTCATCTGTCAGATGAGGATAATGGTAGGACTCATTTCATAAAATGGACATCAAGATCAAACCCATTTATCCATTAAAGCATTTGGTACAATTCCTAGTGTACAGTATGTACTTACGGTGTCGTCTTATTACTAGCAGGGCCAAGTGTTGCACGTTAGGTATGTGTTGTGGCCCCATCATCCTTGCTGCCTGCTCACTGTAGACTAGAGAGAGGAGGCAGGTGGCTGCTGGTGGTGAAGCTGAGGGATGACGTGTGCTTGAACCAGAGGTTAGGTATGGATGGGAAAGGATGCATAAAGGAGGCATCAAAAGGTAAAACAGGGATTGATAGGTCCGTGGCAGGGGGTAGATTTTGGTTTCTGCCTTGGGTGACTCTAGATGGAAGGGGGGAGTGGCAGGTCCAAGCTGAATTCCGCCTGGACTCACTGAGTCTGTGGCCCCTGTGCCGCATGCAGGTCCAGAGAGCAGTGGCTGTACCAGGTAGGGGGAAAGACAGCCATGAAATGACAGCAGATACTCAGGGAGGAGAAGTTGGGCCATTGCTGGAGTTCTGCATCCTAGTGTCTGAGGGGTGGGAAAATGAAGAGCTATTCATGGAAGAGACTGAAGAGGAAAAAGGAAGAAGCATGGGTCACAGAAACCAAGGGCTTGTCCAGAAATGACATAAATGGTTAATAGGGAAATCCAGTAGGAAAAATATGGAAAACATCCACTGAATTTGGCAATATGGAAGTTGCTGATGACCTTATTAAGTATTTGGGAGAAGTTTCTATAGAGTATATGGGCAGACACCAAATTCTGTGTTGAGGAGTCATTAGGATGAAGTAAGCAGCAAGTGCTTTGGTTGTAAGCATTATGAGAGAAATGAGTCAGAAATGAGATGCGGATCTTACGCATCTTCATTTCTCCACTGCCCAGAACTACCCTGGCTTGTGGTAGGTGCATGGCTGTGTTTGCTGGGTAGATGTGTGTGCCAGCTGATTTCTCCCCATTTGTCTGCCACATACTTTGATAAAAGATACACAGTGTAAAGATATTACTCTTTCTAAATTCTTCCTTATCTTGTCTTCACTAATGATTTAAATTAGCAATTCTTTTATTAGGTGAGGTATTTTTAGTTTCTCAAAAAATGTCTCCTTCTTTCTATTTGTTAATTCATGCTAACCCTTCTTTTTTATATATTCGTGAGTCAGTTTTCTCTTTACAATTCTCTTCTTCGACCTGGAGTTAATAGGCTTTTGCATTGACCTTATCCATTTTTCGAGATCTGAACTAGTAATTATATTCGGAATCTTCTTTTTTCTTGATTTTCCCTTTAAAAGGCAATTTATTGAAACAAAGGCTAAGATAATAATGGAAAATCTTAATGTATTCTATAGGTGTGGTCAGACTGATCTGATTTCAGGACTCAGACAGGTTCCAAGGTGTTGGCTTCCATGTGAGACATGCAGCATGGCTTTCTAAGCCTCTCTGATCCTGTGCCTGCCACCTTCTCCCTTTCTTACTGAATTCCTTCATTTAGCACTTCATTCGTTTATAGTTTCATTCAGCATTGAGATGATATGAGACTTGAATTTGATTATCTTTAGTGGAAAATGGCAATAACTTCCAGAATATCTGATACATAATCTGTGCTCCATGACCAGCAGCTACTGTTCTTTCCTACTAAATGCCTACTGGGTAGAGGACTCTGGGCTAGATTCTGGGCATTGGAAGAGATTAGTCCCTCTCTTTAAGGAGCTCAAAGCCCAGGTTAGAAACTTGGGTCGTTTGGCTTTGAAAGTCACTGTGAGGTAGATGAAGGTGGTATGCCCCCATGGGGACGAGGGCTCTGCTGGGGACAAAGACATAGAGTGGGCCTGCAGCTCTGCCTGGACTGAGCTGGCTGGGCTGGGCTGGTGGTGAGCACACCTTCCATATTTACTTCGCTGCCACCTGGCTGCAAGAACTAGGCAGTTCAACAGAGCTGAAAGAGTTCAGACTGTGCTTCTTAAAAATTATTTTTTAAAAATTGTGGTAGAATATGCATAACATAAAACTTACCATTGTAACCATGTTTCAGTGTATAGTTCAGTGGCATTAAGTATATTCACATTGTGTGTAGCCATCACCACCATCCATCCACAGAACTTCACACTTTCGATTCTACCCTCTTCCCTCCAATTGAATTATTTTGCAGTAGTAGGCTACATAGAGTTTATTGATTGTTCTTTCATTCACTCATTAAATATTTATTGAATACCTACTATGTATTAAGCATTGGACTTAGTCCTGCAAATAGAGATCAAACAAGACAGGCACTGTCTTCAAGGAACTCATACAGTCACAGTAGGAAGCCAATTCCAGACTAGGTTAAAGTGCATGGAAAAGCCTTCCATGAAAACAGCATGGTAGTTGAGGAAGACATGAACAGTTTAATACAGCTGGAGCCAAGGATGTGAGACTGAGCGCAGGCCCACAGAGCAATAGGAGATGAGGCAGGAAAGCAGAGTGGTGGGCTATGGTTGTCCCCTGTAACCTCTATTTGGGATTTTCTTAGAAAACTAGACATTTCAATCATTCTCAGTTTCAGCTGGATTCTACTGGTACAGTGCAGTACAAATTGTACTTAAGAGTGACAAGCCGTAAGCTCAAGGCAGATAGGTGGTGTCATACAGCAGGACTAGTGTCTTAACAGAAGTTTGGTAGGTGCTGGTGTGGTAGCTCTGTTCAAAGAAGGCAAGACAGGGTGGCGCAGAGAGCATCTTGAGGAAGAGACATCTCTGGACTCCTCACTACCAGACACTGGGAATTGGCCTCCTCCGTTAGTGTCTGCACACTGTGCGGTTGCTTTGGACATCCTGGTAGCCTGTTCCATGGTACCTGCATCTGCAACCCTCTCTCCCCTTCCTCTTCTCCCTGCCCTTTTGAGGCCCCACACTGCCCAGGTTTAGGTATTGAGTCCATTGCTGTGTCTCTTGTGGCTCTATGATATAGGTAAATGAACAGTTGTACGGGTTCAGTATCCCTGCTCCAAAATCTGAAATGCTCCAAAATCTGAAATTTCTTGGGTGCAGACATGACATGGTAAGTGGAAAATTCCACACCTGACCTCATGTGATGGGTTGCAGTCAAAACTTTGTTCCATGCACAAAATTATTAGAGATATTGTATAAAATTACCTTTAGGCTATGGTTATAAGGTGCATATGAAACCTAAATGAATTTCATATTCAGACTTGTGTCCCATCCCCAATATATCTCATTATGTATATGCAAATATTACAAAATCAAAAACAAAATCTGAAATCAGAAATGCTTCCGATCCCAAGCATTTCAGATAGGGATACTCAAACTGTATTTGAAGTAGCAGGACCAGGAAGTGAATATTGGCTCTGCTGCTTGCCAGCTGTGCCATCTTGGGCAAGCCACTTAATCTCTGAGAGCTAACTAAGCACCAGACACATTGTATGATGCAAGTGAGCACTCCGTAATTGATGGTGAGTGCTCCTAATTTTTGTTTGTGGTGGTAACAGTAATGTTTTTCCTCTTGCCTTTGTTTCAAAACTTAGGATAGTCTGATTCACTAGTAGCTGTTCCTCCTCATCAACTATTAAATCAGGCAGGGACTTCTAGAACAGAAGCTGGCGAACGAACTTGTTAGCCCACTTTCTCTGGCTTGAGGGAGAGGACTTAGGTTGATGAGGCAGCTGGTGACACAGAACGCTGCAGTTCCTCCGTTTTACCACATGGGGCTGCCCTTTCTCACGAAACAGTCAGCTGCACCGCCGTCTGCGGACACCTCGCAGAGGCTCGTTTCAGAAATAGTATAGGGAATTTGATTTGTTTTTTTGCTCCTCTTTTACATGTAATTCTTGATTTTCTTTGGATTTGCAGAGAGACCTGACTTCCTTCCTTACTTTAGCTAATGAGATTCGGAAGAAATTCTGGCATTATCTATGAAATATTGCTTTATTTAAAATGCAGTACTCTCTTTTTTTCCTTGCTTTAATGTGCTTTACTTGTGGGCATGATTTAGAGGCAGGTGGGAGGCAAACCTTTGCAGAGAAGACATCTGCAGATTTCTGAGGAGTTGGAGAACAGTGGGATGTAGGGGAAAAGGTATGGGTTTTGGACAGTAATTCAACAAATACTGAGGGCCTGCTTACATGCAAGGCCCTGCTCTCGGTGTGTGGGATGCATCACTGACCGAAAGAGATAAAGACCCCTGCCCTGGCAGAGCCTGTATTCTAGTAGAAGTGAGAGTGAATGTAATAATACATAGATTCAGGCATTTTAAATTCAAATTTATCTAAGTGGAATTTTAGGTATTATGGAACAAAAGAAAAAAGTAGAACAGAGGAAGAAAGACTTGCAGGTGAGGGCAGGTTACTGTGTCCCATCGAGTGGCAGGTGGGGTTTAGGCTCCCCTGCCCAGTCACGTTCCTGGGATGGAAGCACCACCAAAAGCAGAGACGCTGTTTTGTTCATGCTGCATCTTTAATGCTTAGAACTTCAGTATCTGGATCATAGTAGGTGTTCTTCCAATAGTTGTTGAATGAATGAATAAATAAATGCCTCTGGGGGAAGCTACTTGACATTATTGAGCTATAGTTTGCTCGTCTGTAAAATCATGTCATTAAGTCACTGTTTACAAGTTTAGGGGAAGATATGAGATCAGTCCAGGACAGTGCTTGGCACACAGTAGATGCTTAAGAAAATGTTAATTCCATTCTCCAGGGGAATGTTTTCCCACCCATCTGTAGCAGTGGAGTTTAGGAGTCTAGTCTGTCCACAGAGTAGAAACACTGATCTGCTCAGGGGAAGAAAATGGGAGAGTTGTATTGAATTATCTAATATAGTTTACCCTGGAAGTAACATATTTTTTAAATAAACACTTAAATGTATTAAAAATGTGCACATAGCAGCAATGGTTCCTATTGCTGCTATAACAAATATTGTAACCTCAGTGATTTAATACAACACAAATTCATCATCTTACAGTTCTGGAGGCCCAAAGTCTCACTGGGCGAAACGCCTTCATCTCGGAGGCGCTGGGGAGAATGTGTTCCTTGTCTCTGCAGGCTGCCTGCGTTCCTTGGCTCAGGGCCCCTTCCTCCGTCTTCAAAGCCTGCAGTGCAGCAGCCTCAGCTCCCTCTGACTCTCCTGACTCCCTCTTTCTCTAAAAAGGACCCATGATCACATTGGGAGTCCACTTGCATAATCCAGGGTAATCATCCCATCTCCAAATTTATATTCACAGGTTCTGGGGATTGGGATGTGGATGTCTTTGGGAGGCTGTTATTTGGTCTACCGCAGTACACAAATTTTTTGACACGAAAATTCTATATTTAGTTTACCTTAAGAAAATGGACTAATGCACCAAGGTATGTATACTAGGTTGTCTATCATAGTATTATTGATAATACCAGAATTCTTAGAAGCAATGTAAATGTCCAATAATAGAGAACTAATTAAATAAATTATATATCCATTTGATATATGACCATGCTAAACAAAGATCTAGAAGGACGTATTAATGTGGAGAGGTATCTATGACTTAAGCAATAAAAGATAAATTATAAGACAGTATGAATGATATCCTGTTCTTATAAAAATATGCATTTATATGTATGCATAGAAAAAAAAGTCTAGAAGAATATACACCGAGATGTTAACAAGGGTTATTTCTGTGTTTTGGGATTATGGGCAATTTTTCTTCTTTTTGCTTCTCACTATTTCCTAATGTTTTGACAGTGAAAATACATTAGTCTTATAAAAAGAATCCCCTCTTTTTAAAAGAAAGATTACTGAATTTAGTGAAAAAGAAAATATATGATCTAATGCAGAATTGGCATCTGAGAGTTCCACTCATTGAAAAGAGTTGGATTTTTTTATTTAAATTGAATCCTTAGCCCCAAATTGGATGAAAGCCCCCTTGCTTAGTGCTTCAGAATGTTACATGGAATCTCATTGCTCTGCTCTCAAATCTTTCCAGACCCCTGCACTCACTTCGTCATCCATTGGTGGTGGATGAGTTACCCACTCCCTCTCCTCCTCCTTATCCACAGATAGAAGAAAAGGAAAGTTTTTGAATAGAATAGGAATGCTTTTCCAATTTTTGCTGCAGCATAATGGGTTTATGCTCATTTTATTTGGATCTGCTTTTTTGAAGCTCTCTCCTTACATTAAAATTTTTGTCATTTTCTCTGCTTTCACACTTTTTTATTTGTACGTGTTTTTCTTGGCCATATCTCCATTCTAGAGCTCCTCTGACAGTCTTCATATTGTATCAGTGGCTGTACTCTTTTGTTCATGGTTGTAACTTAAAAACAGATTACGTTCTTGTCTCCCCAGCCTGAGGCTGCATCTCCTGCGACTGCAGAGGTCAGGGAGGGAGCCGGGTTGGAGCTCCACTGCGTCTCAGCAGCTTCCTTCTTATATTACAAACTCTCCTAGGTTCCTGCTGCAGATACAGGCTATTGCCAGATTTCTCTTAGGAATCATGTGGTCTTTTTCTTGTATGATAGAAGAAAGAAAATAAATTTGTAATTAAAAAATAATTTGATAGTGCTTGCAGTGATAATAACCAAAGTTTCATTAGGCTCTTTTGCATTCATCTTTCCTTTGAGCCTCACAGGACCCCTGTGAGGCAGGCTTTGTCATTATCTTCACTTTTCAGAGGCAGAAAGGGAGGCTTTAAGATGTTAAATGACTGCATTGAAGTTACATAACCAGTGAGTGTCCAGGTTATATTCAATGCTCAGGTCTCTGTGCCGCCAGATGTTTGTGTGTTTGGTCAAGGGATCATATGATCCATGAAACAGGTGGAGACAGGAGGTGTCAAGCACATGTGAGGGCTTCCCGTGTGTCAGGCCGTGTTGTGTGATCCTCTTCTGATTCTCCCAACGTTCTATTCACGTTGAATTTTTTCCTTTCCATCTCACTCAGAGAGGTGAAGAAAACTGTCCTCACTGACACAGCCCATGTGACTAGGGGAACTCTGGGCTCCCTGATTGCAACCCCCAGCCCCGACATCCCTTGTGGGCCATAAGCATGGGTACTGACTACTGTGGTTACCTACAGTATGCCCTTGAACGTCATTGGTGGCTCTCAGATTATTTTAAAGGTTTACAAGCGTCTTTGAAAAAGCAAGAGGATATTTTTTTGTTGTTGTTAGAACATAACCCATTTCTCATTAGGCATTGCCAATCAATTTGGCAACTGTTGCAAGAATCAAATTATACCTTCAATTGGTTTAGCTATCCTGCTTTTTTGGGCACTGATTGACAGCCAGGGGGTCAGATGTCAATAGAGCCAAATAAATTTATCTTTTTTGGCTGAAAGGTTACATATTAAAACAAATGAGACTGTTCTTCTAATTTATTAAAGTGATTTTTTAGAGTCTAAGGGCTGAAAGCAATCTGCACAGTCATCTGCAAGCTCCTCCAGGTTGCAGTGTGGGTCTTTTCTGTATTTATTTTCTTTGTTCCTAGCCTTCACGTAATAGGTGTTCAACAGATCCTTACTGAACCGAAAGACAATCTAGTCCTATCTCTACCAAAGGCAGGGTGTACAGTGGCTGTGGGGTTCTGCTGGGCCACCTGCTGGGATGGGAGCACAGGCTCTTCCCTGGTTGTCATCTCCTCTAATCCTCTCTGTCTTTGAGCTAAATGGCCCCAGCCTGGAAACCCATCTTCTTACTCCTTTTGTTGTGCTTACCAATGGAAACTTTCGCCCCTTTTAATTGTAGTACCCAGAATCTACCCATCTACTGAGTGAGCCCTTCACTCCTGAGATATTTATTGAGCATCTGCTAAGTGCTAGGGATTGAAATGAAAAAGCTTGTTGACTGTAACTTACAGTCCAGGAGGAGGGGCTCTATCAACAGAGTATTCTAACAAGATATCCTAAATGCTATGCTAGGACACCGACAAGGGACGGTTATGTCCCTGGGATGGGCATAGCCCAAAGTAGCAAACTGATCGTTTCTACTTGAAAGTTGCAATGAGTAAAGATTTTACTTGACAGTTGCTTTATTGAATTCTTTCCGTGTGCCAGCCATGTGCTGGAAAATGGGGGCGTGACGGTGTGGTGCCTTCTTCCATGAGTTTATAGTCTGTAGACATAATCATCCAGTTCAAATGAGGGTATTACTTCAAAATATGGTAAAAACTATGAAGAAAAGGGATGTGATTCTGAGGCCATAAACTGGCTCTGGGCATTAGACTAGGCTTTTCTGGGTAGATGACGTGTAAGCATTGAATACACTTTAGCTAGGTGGAGGGAGGAGAGAGGCAGTGTTTAAAGTAAGGTAACAGGGCTGGAGGCTGCAGCAGTGATTGGGGAGGTTTGAATGCACAGCTTTGGAGGCCACAGTGGGGTCTGGTGTTTATTGCCAGAGCAGTGGGGAGCCTTTGAGTAGTGGGAGGGCCTTTGCACAATTGCAGGTGGGGGAGAGGCAAGAAGGAATGTAATGATGAGATTTGCACCCCAGCTGCAGTGTGGGGAGGCCAGTGAGGAGGCCATTGTACAAGACCAGGAGAAAAGCTGTAATAGCTTGGAGTAAGGCAGACATGGAGCCATAGAGAAATGGATAGATTTCAGAGATATTTGGGAACAAAAAAGGAGAGAGAGAGAGAGAGAGGCAATGGAGTTAGGAATGACTCACAGGTTTCTGACCTGGGCAAAAATGGGGAATGGAATCATTATTGAGCTAGGAGAATAAGGAGATATGTTCTTATTTTATTGGCAGTGGCAGGGTAGAGATTGCCATGAGTTCAGTCTTAGATTTGGAGAATTTAGGGTGCCTTTGAAACATCCAGGCGAAGCAGACAGCCATATAAACAAATCTAGAGCTCAAAAATGATGTTTGAGCTGACTCTTGAGAAAATGATTGGGCTGTATCCAAGTAAACAGCATGGAAGGGTGTTCAAGGCAGTCCGAGGCAGAGGGTGTGACATAAGCAAACGTGTCCGGGGAGTTGAACATGTTTTCAGCATGGGATATGTCACAAAAGATGCGGATGGGATGGGGGCAGGACCAGATCCTGGAGAATCTTTGATGCTGTGTTAAGAAATTTGGACTTTATCCTGAAGGGTATCTGCAGCTATTGAAGGGTTTTTAGCAATTGAATGTTATAATAAAACTTGCACTTTAGAAAAATCACTATACCAGTAAAATGAAGGATCAATTCGATGAGTCATTCATTCATTCAGCCGTGCCGTATGTTATATACTATATGCTAAGCACTGTGTTAAATGCTGTGAAACAAAGGTCAATAAGGCACAGACAGTGCCTTTAACAATTGATTGTGGGAGAAGACAGACCCATAAACATAACACTAGAATGTAGTATGGTAATTATAATGAAACACATGTGCACAGAGTATTGATACATAGGAGAAGGGAAGCTCACCTACACTGTTTAAGAAAGGTTTCTAAGATGCAATTACACAAAGTTTTAAAAGCACTGTAGGGGCAAATGGATGGTCACAGGGATTGCATTCCAAACAGAAGGAACAGAAAGAGCAAAATCATGGAGGGAAGAAGGAGCAGACTATGTTGGGAAATCACAATCGATTTGCTGCCAGAAGGCAAAGAGCAAAGCAAAGTGGCGATGAGGGAGGGATCTGAGCATGGACAATGTCATGTAGTCAAAGAAAAAAGCTGTGATGCTATCAGCTTTGCATTTCAGAAAGACCACACCAGCAGCTGTGAGGAGAATGGATTTATAGGCAAGAGACTGAGGATCCCTTCATAATAAAGCTCAAAACAAAACCAAAACCTCGTTATAAATAAGAGTAAACTTCCTCAAATGGATAAAGGGTATCCATGAAAAACCCACAGCTAACATCATACTTAATAACGAAAAGCTGAAGGCTTTCCCCCCTAAGATCGAGAATAAGATAAGGATATCCACTGTTGCCATTTCTATTCAACACTGATTCTAGCCAATGCAGTAAGTGGGCCAGGAAATGAAATAAACAGCATCCAGATTAGAAAGCAAGAAGTTAAGCTGCCTCTATGATATTGCGTGTAGAAAAGCATAAGTAATTCACTAAAACACCATTAGAACTATTAATAATAAACAAGTTCTGCAAGGTTGCAGGATACAAGATCTATATACAGAAATAAGTTATATATCTGTACATTTACAATGAACAACTAGGAAATGAAATTCAGAAAATAATTCTTTTTATAATGATTGAAAAAATAATAAAATACTTAGGAATAAACTTAACAAAAAGAAGTGTAAGACTTATATACTGACCACAAGAAAATATCACTGCGATAAGTTAAAGACCTAAATAAATGGAAAGATACTGTGTTCATGAACTGGAAGATTTACTATTAAGATGGCAATACCACCCAAATTGAGGTACAGATTCACTGCATTCCCTGTCACAATCCCAGCTGGCTTCTTTGTAGAAGTTGACAAGCTGATCCTAAAATTCACATTTTTCTAGCCTGAGTTTGTGGGAGAATGGCTCACACAGTCATAGCTAACCTAATAGACAGTTGACACCATTTAAGACACAGTGCTGTCCAAGGGCTTGCCCTAGTCCTTTTACATGGATTAACTAGTTTATAAGAAGCCCGTAAGTCCACATAAATAGGCAAGGCAATGGGAAATAACTAGCCCAAGGTGACACAGCTGGGAGCAGGGGGAGCAGGGGGAGCAGAGTTCCAGCCAGGCATTCTGGTTTGAGCCCCTGGTCGTAACCCTTCCCTGATAGGGCAGAGAAGGCAGGAGCAGCGTGGGGCTTGCTGAGTCAGAGGTTTCTGGACGTCCTGGTGCCAGTGCTCAGCAGGCAGTTGGCTTCAGGTCTGAAAGCAGGAGAGAGCTTTGACTTGTGGTAAAGATTTGAGTGTCACTGACATAAAGGCAGGTGTCATTGACATAAAGGCAGTATAATGGGTTGAACTCTGTCCCCTAAGTTCATATGTTGAACTCCTAACTCCCAATACCTTAGAATGTGATCTTATTTGGAGATTGTCCTTACAGAGGAAATCTAAATAAAATGAGGTTATTAAGGTGGGCCCTAATCTAATATGTCTAGTGTCTTCATAAAGGGGAAATTTAGAGGCAGACACACATACAGGGAGAACGCCATGTGAACTGGAAGATGCCGTCTACAAGCCAAGGAGAGAGGCCTCTGAAGAACCCACCTTGACACCTTGATCTCAGGCTTCTGGCCTCCAGAACTGTGAGACAATACCTCTGTGTTGTTTCACCCACTCAGTTTGTGGTCCTTTTTCATGGCAGCCTTTGCAGACCAGTACAGAGAGGAAGGAAGGATGTTCACAGGAGGGGTGATCAATAGTGTTAGATTCATGGGGGGATGGACCCAGAACTGTCTGTGAGGTCTGAGCCAGCTGTCGGACCTTAGATCACAGCCTCCTGCACGGGGCTACCTTGGTGCTGATAGGACCTGAGGCAGTACCCACCCCCCACTGCCACTGAGTCATGTTCTTGGCCCCCCCCTTGAGCAGAAGTGGGGGTCAGTTACCCTTCCCTAGCTCTTTGTCCCCTCACCTGCTGTCAGTCTCAACCTCCCCATATCTCTTCCTATGCAGTTGGTTTTTTTGAACCTGAATGTGGGAGCTAAATGAGTCTCTGTTAAATGTCATCTTGCTAGTTTTGGTTCTGTATGTCAGGCAGTAGAAGTAGCTTACAATTTCAGCTCTGCTATCTTTCAGGATAGCTTTCCCTATAGACCTGTGGTGTCCACAGAATTGAAACAGACTTCTTTTGTCCTTATTTAATTCACTGATGAAAAAAAAAAAGAACCAACGAACTCTGGAGAAAGTGCTAAAAGGGCAGCCCCAAGGGCAGAGCCCTGGCAGGCCCTAGAATCCCTGCTGAGTATCCTTGTCCTCTGGGCTCTGGGTCCCAGGACCCTTGAAGCTCTGCCCATCCTACTCTTCCCTGATTCCCTACTAGGTTCCTCTTCCCTTAAATGTGGGTGCTGCCCAGGGTTCGGTTAGCACCACCTGATCTTTACTCTTTCTTCTCTGTGTGGATGATCTGCTCTCTGGTTCCAGGTCCCACCTCTGCTGTCAATGCCTCTTTGTGTGAATTCCTTCGATCCAGTTAGTGCCCATCCCAATGAACTCTTGGACTTTCGTTTCCTCATTTGTAAAATGAGGATAATAACACACATACATGAGGTTGTTGTGTTGACTAAATGAGATAATATCAGTAGAGAACTTGGCAACAGTGCCTGGTACATATTAAGCCCTCAGTATACGCTCACCATCATGACCACTGTACTGCCACCATCACATGGCATGTGTTTCTCACCAGAGATGGCCGGCTTGTATATCTCCCCATGCCTTGTTATTGGATGGCAGGCTACAGATGTTTAGTTCTAGCTGAGTAGCTCTCCTGCTTCCTCCTCTTATCCAGTCTGGGATCTTTTGGGCTTTAAGTAGTAGTGTTTTACATACATACATACACCTCTGTACATGTATGTATATATATAAGATATATAGAGAGTTATGTAGGTTCCACAGGGCTAGCACATGTACTTCATATACTAGGTCAAGTTGAGCAGACACTTGGAGATGAGCAGTTGATCAATTAATACTTGCCAGGCACCATGGAAGATGACTTATTACATTTGAGTCCACACAGCAGCCCTGTGGGGTAGATATTTTATCCCCATTTCATAATGAGAAATTGAAGCCAAGTCACTAGTCCCAGGGAATGATATTCTTATTCCTATTTGAGAGCCCAAAGAGCCTACAGTTAGTTGCTTTTGAACTTCCTGGCTCATTTAGGATTGGCTTGCCATCAAGGGCCATGCTGGCGGGACCTTTTAGTTATTGCTATAGGTAGACTGGAGCAATGAAAGGAGATCAGAGGGTGATAGCATTGATGCCCTCAGGAGCATCACAATAATACTAGTCTTGCTACCTGGAAAGCATTTTCATATATATTAGTTGGCTATACACAAACTGGTTTTGCCCAGCAAAGTACAGATTGAAACGTAAAAGACTTTCTTGTTCTCTTTCTTGTTTTAGAGACAGTGAACTTAAAAGAAAACCACCCTAAATGGGTTAGCTCCTTCTGGAAATGTAGTCACTAGAACATGGCTATAAATAGTGTCTATAAATTAACAATTTGCAATCACAGTAAAATATGAACATATTATAACAATAAATATAAAAAGTGAGCAACAAAGTGAGAATTACTCTGAGTTGTTCATTATATCATTTTTCTTGTGCTGAGAACCGTGAGCTCACTAGTCTCAGGAATGTTTCTTTTGCCTTCTATTGCAAGGTGAATACAAGTAGTGTTGGATGTGAGTCTCTAAGTGAATTGCTTGGAGTTTTTTTCTGAATTGGAGCAAGGTAGCTGGAAGGCATAGGAGGTACCCTCCAGGGACCAGGATAAGTGGGAGCATGCGGCTTTCAATTGGTGAGTTGGGATGGCGGGAAGTTGGGTGTGCTGCCTGAGGGATGCTCACTGTCCTGAGCCTGATGTGTGGACTATTTATGGCATTGTGGTACATTAAAATGACTCTGGGCATAAGAATGAGATGATAAATGGACAGTTCTTAAGTTTCTTTTCAGATAGTGAGTCCATGAAGGACATTGGGAATTTTCTTTAACAATGAAAAACTTGGAGGGGAAAAATGGCAGATTAGAGGGGGCCAGCCAGCTCACCGCTCCCAGGGAAGGAGGTGAAGAGTGCAGGCATGCTGATCGCTCGATCTGGAAGCAGCGTTGTGAATTCACAGAGAAGCCAAGTGGGACACTCAGTGTGGGGCATGGGGGCGGGGGAGGTGACGGGGAGATACATATATGAAGATTAGAGAATGTAAGGAGAATAATGGAGAAGAGAGCGCGGGAGGGCTGTGCTCACTTTGCCAGTGCAGTGCAATCTGACCACCCCTACAGACTTCCTACCCGTTCAGACAGGGGCATGCCTGGAGTTGGTGCACAGCCCTTGCAGTAGACAACAGGCTCGTGGACGAGGCAATAGCTGAGGCCATCCTGAACTCTCAGGTGCGCTGTGCCAGGACTACACCTGGCTGGGGAGGGACTGGATTGATTTGCAGCTTCCCTGAGCCGTACCCTGGAATTTGGAGCCAGGTGCTTCACCTCTAGAGTTCAGTGGGACCTGGGCATGGGAATTGACCAGAGAGCGGTAGGCGCTGACTTGAGGGGCTCTGGGCAACCACTTTGGTGGGTTCTGGGTGGGGAGAGGAGGGCTGCGACCTCTGCACGTCTGATCTGGCATCCGAGGGACACTTGTGTTTAAGAAGCAGATGCTGGCCTATTCACCTGAGCCTGCCCTCCAGGCCCTAGCTGCGTCCTACCTGCCTGGTCCTGACCCCGCCCTCCAGGTTGGGTCAGCCTGCCATATGCATGCTCCTGAACAACTGGAGAGTCCTTCTATCTACAGGAGTCCAGAGACTGCTGCTGCCAGGGAGCTTCTTATGGACAGAACATTAGGTTCCCAGCCTCCCACTAGGGACCTCCCACCCCACAGACCCCAGCCAAACAGTAGGTGCCATATTGCTTCTCAACCCGCCAGGCAACTTTGTCCTCCAGAGGGGGCTTCAACTCCTCAGGTTCCATCTTGCTCATACCCACACAGACATTTCTCAACTCTGACTCAGACTACAGGAGCCGCAGGGGTCCAGTGAGTCTGGGATGTTTTGCATGACCCCAGAGCCCAGTCATTCTGGGTGGACTGCCTCCCAGAGAGAGGGTTGGAGAAGACTTGATTGCTGGCTTTCCTCCACCCAGTCTCTTTTTCTTCCCTGCCTCTACCCTACCCACAGCTGCAGAGAGAGACAATTGAGCCACCACACGGAGGCTCCCACAGGGAGTGGGGCTCAGACCTTTCCTTTTGAGGTCCTGCAGTGGACTGAGGGGTGCTTGGACTAGGAGCCCCTTGTCTGCCAGCCCTCAGTGCTGTTGCTTGCCTGGTAGCTCCATTAGAGCAAGACAGGCCCTGAGGTGGAGGGACATTGAACCACCTTTGGAACCCCATGAGTGACACAGGACCAGCATCCTTATTCCTGGCACGGACAGGGATTGATCTCTGGGGCCCCAGGGACAAGCCCGCAGGCCAGATCCCATACACCCAAGCCTCGATTGCAGTGCCAAGGAGCACAGAAGGGATATTAGTGATCTAATCTAGGTAGGTGTGGGTGCCTACAGGGGCAGATCAGGGAGGAGAGCACATTGTGGCTTCTAGCTGTGGCATGCTTTGGGGGCACTCCTCCTCCCACAAGAGGGCCCATGCTCCTGGCTCAGGCCAGAATCCTGGGCAGGAAACCTCCCTGTCTGCATCACAGTGATGGGGGAGCTTGGCTGTCTTGAGGTCCTGCCTACTAGCAGAGGTCTGAAAGAAACTGAGGAATATGGGAGGGTTGAAAAGAGTGAGGCCTGCTCCAGACTACCAGGTGGGTTGTGAGTCTCAGACAGCCCCACCTCCACATGCAGACTTTCTGGTTGAGTGAAGCTATTTCAGCCCCTCCCAGGCAGCTTTGCCCAGAGGTGGGGAACAGACCTTTGATCCCTGCTAAAAGCATTGGTGAAGCTTGGGGGCAGGCTAACCCAACCCAGTCCTGCCCAGCCTCACTTCCTCACCTGCCTCTGGTGTGGTGGAGGATAAAGGACTTATCTGGAAGTTACAGGGCTCCACCCACTACCTGGGGTATTAGAGTGCTTCTCCTGAGGAACTAGAACCAGTCACAGGATCCAAAAATGACAGTACACCTTGTTCCCTCCAGGAAACACCACCCACTGACAGAGAGGTCAATTTGCATGCCCTTTACAGCATTTACTGACTCAATCATAGAGGGTGTGGTTGATTCTCATCCATAAGCACCATCTACTGACTCAGAAATTAAAATGTGTATGTCATTAACTAAACAAAATAAAATCCAAAAGTAAGAAGTAACAGCTGTTCCAGATGAGAAGGAATCAGCGAAAGAACTCTGGAAGTATGAAGAATCAGAGTGAAAGGTCACCCTCAAAAGGGAACATCAGCTCTCTAGCAATGGATGCCAACCAAAAGCAGAATATCGAAATGACAGATGAAGAATTTCAAACATGGATTGTAAGAAAGCTTAATGAAATACAGGATAAAATAGAAACACAACACAAAGAAACCACAAAAACAATGCAGGAAATGAATGAAAAATTCACTACAGAAATTGAATTATTAAAGAAAAATCAAACAGAACTTCAGGAAATGAAAAATTCATTCAAGGAAATACAAAACACAGTGGAAAGCCTGAAGAACAGGTTAGAGTAGACAGAAGAAAGAATCTCAGAGCTGGAAGACAACGCCTTTCAATGAAACAAGTCAGTTACAAAGATAGAGCAGAGAAATAAGAGGAACGAGCAAAGCCTACTAGATATATCAGATTATGTAAAGAGGCCTAACATAAGAATCATGGGCTACCCTGAGGATGAAGAAGAAAATACACAAGGTTTGGGTAATTTATTTGGGGGGATAATTGAGGGAAATTTCCCTGACCTTGCTAGAAGCCTAGATATCCACGTACAGGAAGCTCAGAGGACCCCTGGGAGATTCATCACAAAGAGGCAAACCCCATGACATATAATCATGTCTGGCCACAATAAACATGAAAGAGGTGTTCCTGTGAGATGTAAGGTGAAAGCTTCAGGTAACTTACAAAGGAAAACCTATCAGACCAACTTCAGACTTCTCAACTGAGACTTTAAAAGCCAGAATGGAGTGAGGTCCTATTCTTAGTCTTCTCAAACAGAAAAATGCCCAGCCTAGAATTCTGTATCCTGCAAAATTAGGTTTCTCATATGAGGGGGAAATAAAGTCTTTCTCAAACAAGTAAACACTGAGGGAATTTGTCAAAATAAGACCTGCCCTGTAGGAAGTACCCAGAGCAGCATTATTCAAAGACCAGCACAATAAACACTTACCAGTGTAAAATCACCCAAAAGCTAAAGATCAAAGGCCATGTGCCACAATGGCTCAAGAGATAAAACAAAGCAACAAAGTTTTACTCAACAGGATGAACAGAAATCCACTCCAATTATCAATTCTCGCAATAAATGTGAATGGCTTGAACTGCCCAATGAAGAGACATAGGTTGGCTAAATGGATAAATATGTACAAGCCAAGTATCTGCTGCCTTCAGGAAACACATGTAACTCACAAAGACACATTCAAACTCTAGGTGAATGGATGGAAAACAATATTCCATGCTAAAGGAAACCAAAAGAAAGGTAGAGTAGCAGATCTCATATCAGAAAACTTAGTCTTAAAATCAACAAGAGTAATAAAAGACAAAGATAGTCATTATATAATGGTAAAGGGAATAATTCAACAAGAATACATAATAATTCTAAATATTTATGCACCCAACACAGAAGCACCCAGATTCATAAAGCAAATCCTACTTGATCTAAAGAAAATGATGAACAGCAGCACCATAATAGCCAGGAACTTCAAGACCCCTTTGACAGAACAGGACAGATCCTCCAAACAGAAAATAAACAACGGAACAATGGACTTAAACAGAAATCTATAAAAAGTGGGAGTAACAGACATTTACAGAACATTCTACCCCCAAACCACTGAATATATGTTCTCATCAGCTCATGGGGCATTCTCTAAGATTGACCACATCCTAGGCCCCAAAACATGTCTTAGAAAAATTAAAAAAATAGCAATTATTCCATGCATCTTCTCAGACCACAGTGGAATAAAATTAGAAGTCAGCTCCAACAGAAGCACTTATCTATACACAAAGTCATGGAAACTAAACAACTTACTGCTGAGTGATACTGAGGTTAAGGAGGAAATTAAGATAGAAATCAAAAGATTTTTTGAACTTAATGAAAAAAGAGACACAAGTTATCAAAATCTGTGGGACACAGCTAAAGCAGTACTGAGAGGAAAATTTATAGCCATAAATGCCTATATCCAAAAGATAGAAAGATCACAAATCAACAATCTAATAAATCGACTCAAAGAACTGGAAAAGGAAGAGCAAACCAATCTCAACCCCAGTGGAAGAAAATAAATAACCAATATCAGAGGAGAACTAAATGAAATTGATAACAAAATAACTATATGGAAGATTAATGAAACAAAAAGTTGATTCTTTGAAAAGATAAACAAAATTGTCATGCCTCTTGCTAGATTAACCAGAAGCAGAAAATAAAGTACTCTAATAAGCTCCATCAGGAATGAAAAAGGAGAAATGACAACTGATACCACAGAAATACAAAATATCATCTCTGAATACTATAGAAATCTCTGTGCACATAAACTTGAAAATGTGGAGGAAATGGACAGGTTCTTAGAAACACACAGCCTTCCTAGACTCAATCAGGAAGAAATAGAATTCCTGAACAGACCAATATCAAGTACCAAAATTGAAGCAGTAATAAAAATCCTTCCTAAAAAAAAGTATCGGACCAGATGGCTTCACACCTGAAATTCTGTCAGACCTACAAAGAAGAACTGGTGCCTATCCTGCAGAAATTATTTCACAACATCGAG